>PVLC010008940.1:33711-56324 GCA_004027655.1 Graphiurus murinus
TAATCCCAGCATTCGGGAGGCTGAGACCGGAGGATCCGGGTTCGCGGCCAGCCTCAGCTACCTAGTGAGGCACTCCGCAACTTAGTGAGACTCGGTTTCAAAATAAAGAATAAAAAAATAGGGCTGGGGGTGTAGCTCGGAGGTAGAATGCCCCTGAGTTCAATCCCCAGTACCGCAAAAAAAAAAAAAAAAAAAAGAATTCAGTCAGCTGTTTACAAAGGCACGAACATTGTTTCCTCTTGTGAGAATTAGAAACAGATTTAGAATGCCAAGTAGTTACTGGTTCACTAGAATTGTGCTCTGCTAATCAAAGGAGGAAAAGGACCCAGTTCTGGTAAGTCATTGGTCAAGTAGCATTCTGAATTGACAAAACCTTTTTAGAAGCAATGTAGCGGTTCATATAAAAACTGAAATGTTCAGGGCGTGGTGGTGCATGCTTGTAGTCCCAGCATTCGGGAGGCTGAGACCTGAGGATCCGGGTTCGCGGCCAGCCTCAGCTACCTAGTGAGGCACTCCGCAACTTAGTGAGACTCGGTTTCAAAATAAAGAATAAAAAAAAAAATAGGGCTGGGGGTATAGCTCGGAGGTAGAATGCCCCCGAGTTCAATCCCCAGTACCGCAAAAAAAAAAAAAAAAAAAAAATGTTTAATCTTTCACGGAATCATTTTAAAAGGAGAAATTTGGTTTTTTTTGTTTTTTGGGTTTTTTTGCAGTACTGGGGACTGAACTCGGGGGCATTCTACCTCCGAGCTATACCCCCAGCCCTATTTTTTATTCTTTATTTCGAAACCGGGTCTCACTAAGTTGCGGAGTGCCTCACTAGGTAGCTGAGGCTGGACGTGAACCCGGATCCTCCGGTCTCAGCCTCCCGAATGCTGGGATTACAAGCGTGGGCCACCACGCCTGGCTGAAATTTTAGTTTTTAAAATAAAGGATTGTATAGCGGTTAGTGAACAACTTACACACTAACAGATTCTTTCCAACTGCTCTTTTTACACATTTGCAGTCGCAGTTTTATTAATAAATACAGTGTAAACACTTTCCCACTTTCTTGGTGGATCTTCTATATAGGCAACGGGTGTAGGTACTGCTAAATAGGGTCAAGAATCCTTGTGTAGGTGCCCAGGAAAAACAAATGTGGTATATAAAGCAGCTGTACAACAAAGGTCAGCATTTCACTGTAGTAGCGAAGTCGTTAAAAATGTAATTTTTAACTTTGTCATTAGCTACTGACACTTGCAAGCAGTAGCAGGTAATCCAGCTAATATTTCTGGTAGAAATAATATAAAAATCGCCAAAAGTAATTTTTACTAAAGTAGCTTTAGCTAAGGTGCTTTGACCTTAGGAAATTTTGGAATGGGGGAAAATGAACAATGAAATTATCCCAATTTTAGTAAAATTAATGGAAATTAGAAATGGTTTAGGTGGAGCCGGGCGTGGTGGCGCACACTTGTAATCCCAGCATTCGGGAGGCTGAGACCGGAGGATCCGGGTTCGCGGCCAGCCTCAGCTACCTAGTGAGGCACTCCGCAACTTAGTGAGACCCAGTTTCGAAATAAAGAATAAAAAATAGGGCTGGGGGTGTAGCTCGGAGGTAGAATGCCCCTGAGTTCAATCCCTAGTACCGCAAAAAAAAATGGTTTAGGTGTTATAGGAAATCAAGGGATTGGATAGATTAATAAACTATCTCAAAGGAAGTTAATTAGGATTCATTCTTAGTAGAATGAATTAAGTCATTCTTAGTAGAATGCTTATAATCAAGCAGGAATCAAAATCATTTTCAGCGTTTTGGATTTCTTTTTCAATGGCTTTGTCATTGATATATCAAAGCTATTGATCTTTGTAAGTTAATTTTGTATCTGGCTACTTTGCTGAGTTTGTGTATCAGTCTTCTGGTTGAGTGGGTCTATGATATCATCTACAAACATAATTTCACTTTTCCTATTTGTACCCTTTAATTTTCTTCTCTTGCCTAACTGTTCTGGTTAAGATTTCACCATTGGAGGGGTGACCATAGGCATTCTTGTCTTGCTCCTGACTGTTTTGCCCATCCAATACAAGGTTAGCTTTGGGTTTGTCATATATTGCCTCTCTGATGTTAAGGTGGGTTTCATCGATCTCGAATTCCTCCACCTGAGTGGGTGTTGGATTTTGTCAAATGTTTTTCTGAGCCGGGCGTGGTGGCGCACACTTGTAATCCCAGCATTCGGGAGGCTGAGACCAGAGGATCCGGGTTCGCGGTCAGCCTCAGCTACCTAGTGAGGCACTCTGCAACTTGGTGAGACTCGGTTTCAAAATAAAGAATAAGAAATAGGGCTGGGGGTATAGCTCGGAGGTAGAATGCCTCTGAGTTCAATCCCCAGTACCACAAAAAAAAGTTTTTCTGCATCTATTGAGATGATCGTGTGATTTTCATCCTTGGTTCTGTTTATGTGGTGAATTATATTTATTGACTTGTTGAAACACCCTTGCATCCCTGGAGTGAAACCAAGTTGATTGTCTTGGATAATCATCTTGGTGTGTGGTTTTTGGTTGGGTTAAAACAACCAGATAAGTATGCGTCACAGCAGTCTGCCCCATCACCAAATTACACAGTCCCCAGCCACATCCAGGCCGTGGACACGCCCAGCACTCCCCGGGAGCCGTTTTGCAACCTTGATGTGTTTGGCAATTTGGACTCATTTTTTGTGGGTAATACATGAGTCAGCTCTAATGCTGAACCTTCTTGGCTGCCTTCAAATGTTACTGCCATTTTTACTTTAACTTTCATCAAATATTTCTATTACTGGAACTGTATCTTTCAAGAAAATTTATACCACTTCATTAAATACAGAAAAATTATCTAATCTAGAAAAGTTGGGTTTAAAAGCAGCAAGTAACTGTCTCTTTCACTTTCAGTAAACATATTTATCGAGTACTACAGAAAGTTTCCTCCAGGTGTGCACTTTGATTTACAAGTGCTGAATGATCTTCTAATTTCTTTACTCAAACATTGTTTATTGAAAGAAGTATTTCAGGTAGTGAACCTCAGCATAATGATTAAAATGCTGGTAAGTAACCTGAAAACATATATTTCTTGTTAATTTCTTATATTGTTGAAGTTAGTTAAATTTCTGTGTTCATTGAATACTGCTTGGGAAACATTTGTGTTTTTCAACAAGCAAATTTGATAAATTTAAGGTGTACTGAACAGTTACATGAAAATGAGTGTAATTTTTTGTTTTATCCAGCCTTCTCTGAAAATACTACTAAAAATGTTTGAGCATGTGGCAACTATGAAAGTAAGGAGTGCTATACCTGCTCTAATTGATATCTTTTGCAAGGTATGACTTTATTTTCTGTTACCTACTAGTGAACAACCAAGAAAATAATTATTTCCACTTACACCCTTGTTCTGCCTTCTATTCATCATCTTGGATGCCAAAGAGTTCTGTTTTCAGAATGTTTTTTCCCCTGAAGTAGTTTATAAAGACTCGTGTCTAACAAGCCTTCCCCTGAAATGTTCTGAGGGCTCCAAGGGACCGCTTTCTGGTTTATAAACTATGTCTTCATTATTATTTAGGTGTAGTTAAATTCTTTTTCTAAAAGTTTTTGAGGTCATTTACAACAAAATTAACAAATTTATAAATAGAAAATTGTGACCAAAGCAAAGAAACCTGATAGCTAAGAATTAGTTTTAAATTTGACTGTAAACAAAATCAGAAATAAGAATTCTCATAAACATATTAAATAGTTCTCATAAAAATAAGATTTTCTTGACTACTTCCTAGTATTTGGTACTACCCAGCCATCCACTTCAGAATAGGCCTGGTAGTAGGAAAAACCCCAGTTGTGTTTTGGAAACACTCTAGCCTCTCTAGCAGATGAATAGATATCCGGGTGAATACCTCTGGTTCTGCATTATAAAACTTGACAGAATTACTTGACTGATATTTTCCATGTCAGAAATTACTTATCTGTAACAGTTGTAGAAAATCTCAGGCCAGGCGTGATGGCACACGCTTGTAATCCCAGCATTTGGGAGGCTGAGACCGGAGGATCCAGGTTCGCGGCCAGCCTCAGCTACCTAGAGGGACTCTGCAACTTAGACCCGGTATCAAAATAAAGAATAAAAAATAGGGCTAGGGGTATAGCTCAGAGGTAGAATGCCTCTGAGTTCAATCCCCAGTACTGCAAAATAAACAAAAAAAATCTCAGGATCTCAAACTGATGCTGAGTGACCTGGTCTCCTGCAAAATGTGTCCCAGTTACTGTCCAAATAAAATTGCCTAGAGGAGAAAAGCTAACACAAACAATGCATATGAGCTGTCCTTCTGAAAGAGTTATTGCCAGGTCCAGCTTCCCTGGGAGGGTGCTCAGGGCTTCATGGTGACGAAGCCCTGTGAGCGGCACGGGGGAGGCCTCCTTCTCGCTCCAGCCTTGCACAGCATCCGGTCTAATGAGCACAGGAGTTCTTTTGAGTGTTGTACAGCATATGAAAGTAAACACTGGGCATGGTGGCGCACGCTTGTAATCCCAGGACTTGGGAGGCTGAGACCAGGAGGATTGCAGGTTTGCAGCCAGCCTTAGCTATTTAGTGAGGCCCTCTGCAAGTTAGTTGAGACCTTGCTTCAAAAATAAAAATAGGGCGAGGGGTCTAGATCAGAGGTAGAAATTCCCCAGGTTTCAATCCCCAGTATGGAGAGGGGCCCCAATCATGGTGCTTACTCTATTACTTTATAACTGTCAAACGGTTTAAGGCAGTAGATCAGTAAGTGTAGAAGAGGAGCTGTTTTCCATTTATAAAATTTAAGCCATGTATCATGACAAACACCTGAAATCCCAATGTTTAGGGAGTCTGAAACAGGAGGATGGCAGGGTTAAGGCCAGCCTCAGCAACCTAGACCCTATTTCAGAATAAAAGGGCTGGGGGGGGGCCAGGAGGGAGGATAGCTCAGGGGCAGAGGGTGCCTGGCTTCAATCCCCACTAAAAAGGACAGTCTAGTACAAATAAGAGGCACGGATCTTTAAAGTGGCTGAGATAACAAATAGGAAATTCAAAGTTCTTATCTTCATTTTTGCTTTAAACTCTTAAATTGGGGTGTCTTTTGTGGTTCCTAAACAGTTGAAAATATGCTTTAAAATTCTTAATGTTTCATTCCACCTGTCTCCATGTTCCATTTCTTGCACCAGTCTCCTAGTTGCCCCACAGGCACTGGCTTCTCATCTGTCACGATTTTCTTCCCTCTTCTACAGCTTATTGAAGCTGGGATGGTGCTTGATCCTGATCACTTTAACTATATCATTAAGCTTTTATGCCAAGTACAGGCTTCCAAACAAGAGATAACTGCAGTTCTGGAAATCAAATCCAGGTGAGAAAAATCATAATTCAGGCTAAAATGTATGTATTTCGGTGGGAACCCATAAAGGGTGCAGGCCAAGCACTTGTGCCTGCTCCTGGGCCCAAGTACCTGGGCAGTTGTCCACCACCAGCCCGCCTCTCACCTCAGCGGCTCCTCTGCCAGCCGCATTTCATCCCAGCCTGTGGCATTTGAATTTTTCTAACTCGTTGAAATAATTAACCTTTCCTAGGCTAGGAAAACTCATTTTAATGAACTTTGATTTTTATTACTTTTTTTGGTGCTGGGGAATTTAACCTAGGGGCATTCTACCTCTGAGCTACACTTCCGATCCTATATTTTTTATTCTTTATTTTGAAACAGGGTCTCACTAAATAGCTGAGGCTGGCTGTGAACCTGTGATCCTCCTGTCTCAGCCTCCCAAGTACTGGGGTTAATGAGCGTGCGCCACCACGCCCTACTTTTATTACATCTTTAGTAAGCTAATTTATAGTGTGAAAGGTTTTCACAGTATATATGGCTGCCACAAAATTAACACTATAATCAGATCGCTAGTGAAAATTCAAGTTAGCCTATAATCTAGGAAATTTGTTAATGTACACTCTTATGTGCTTCCTATTGCTTTTTCCTTATCTTCCTATGGTGAGTTCTTGGGTGATTTTTAGGATATTTTTTGATTATCTATAGTGTTTGACTATCTTTGTATAGATTTTTTAGTAGTAGTTCCAGTGCTTCTTTTGGCCCACTGATCTCAATTCTAAAAATACACCCTGAAAGATATAGTATGATATTGGGGACAATCTGAATGCCCTTAGGTCAGTGAATAGCCTAGAGTGTATCCACACAGTGGGGCATTGTACTTCATAGCTACAAAAGAATGAAGAATTTCTCTATGAGCTGATTTAGAACGATATCCAGGATACGGTGTTGGTGAAAATGTTCTAAATTCAACAATTAAAGAATAGTATTTGGCAGGATGTATATAAAAGCATGACTGTTTTGCCTTCTACAAGAAATTCACTTCTCATGTAGGATTAGGGAGGTTGGAAGTCAAAGATTATGCATACATTAGTTTTAAAGGGAGTATGAATGGCTATATTAGTATCAAATAAAGTAGACTTCGAAGCAGTGAATCCCCAGGTTCAAAAAAGCATTACATAATTATAAAATGTCCAGTACACCAAGAAGTGTAAGCCTGAATGTGTATGTACTAGAGTTTGAAATTGTATGAATCCAAGTGAAGGAATAAAAGAACTAGACAAATAACTAGTCGGACTTCGCACATCCCTCTCAGCAACTGATAGAAATACTAGGAGAGCAGCAAAGGTATAGGAGAAACGGCACCATTAATCACACACAGGACCTTCTCCCAAAGCAAATACAGTTTCCAAGCAGCTGTGGAGTACTCACCCAGATAGCCAAAGTCCTGGATGATAAACCTCAAAAAAAACTAAAAGTATGCCATTTACATCCTTGCCAAAAAGGAGTCGAGCTAGAAATCAATGGGAAGAATTAACAGGAAAATCTCCAGTTAGATTAACACACAAGGACAAGAGTTAGTGGAATTAGTGTACGCCTGAGTAAAAGCGAAAGCATCAGTGTGGGGGTGCGGGCAGAGCAGTGCTGAGGAAGACCGACCTATAGGATGAAGCGTTCTGAGCTCCCAGAGAGCAGGAAAATTCAAAGCAAGCATAAGAGAAGCAGGAATCAGTGACTATGAAAGCGAGGGAGTTGGTGAAGTAAACATATCAATACGATTGATAAGCCTCTGATAAGACTAAGGTAAAAAGCATGTGCAGCCAAGCATGGTAGCACATGCCTGCTAATCCCAGCACGTGGGAGGCTGAGACGAGAGGATCACAGGTTCAAGACTAGCCTTGGCAACCTAGCTAGCCCTTCTCAAAAAAAAGGGCCGCGGATGTAACTCAGTAGTAGAGTGATCCTGGGTTGAATCCCCAGTGGCAAAAAGAAAATTTGATCTATAAAAGCTGCTGGGAAAAGCATCCCAAGGACCAGATAGTTTCACCAGAGAATTCTACCAGTTATTTAAACAGGGATCAGCATGAATTCAGTCGCTTCCAGAAAATAGAAACAGAAGGAATATTTACCAGTATATTTTGAGGCCAGTATTACCCAGACAAAGGGTGTACAAGAAGAAAACTAGAGTGTCTCTCCTGAGCTTGTATGCAAAACTAGTAGTATATTGAATGTGGCAATGTACTGAAAGAATTCTACATCATGACCCAGTGGGGCTCATCCCAGTAACTCAAGGAAGGTTTAGTATTTTTGTATTTGGAAAGCAGCCAGTGTTTACGTTACCAATAGCAACGTAAGAAAAAATACATGACCATATCCATCAATACAGAAGGGTGTTTGACAGAATTAACATCTGCACAGGATGAAAAACTCGGCAAATTATGAATAAAGAACAAAGTAATATCTGTAAGAAATCCATGGCAGACATCACTCTTGGACGAAAGGTTGGAGGGCTTTCAAGATTGAGGACGAGGACCTTCCGGTAGCTTCTCTCCTCAGTTCTCCCTCCAGATGTTGTGGGCTGGCTTGTTCTTCTTTGGGTCTGTCTTTGCTTGCCTTGTGGCAAAGAGCCTTGTGGAGCACTGAGTTGTGAGGTCAGGCAGGGGCTGGTCTTTTTCCTCTACTCGCAATCACCTAGAAGTTTTGTATTGTCTGCTAGGTTGAATACGTGAGTCATGTGGAATTAGTGTTTTCCTTCTTGCCTAGGATTTGATGAGGAAAGGAATCTCTACCGTTGCCTCTTTTGTAATTATTCATCCCCCGGGGGTTTAGTGTGATATAAACATGTGCAGCGACCCCTCCTCCCCCGTGCGTGTCTTTGAGCTTGGAATCGGTCATTTTGTATGCACCCATAGTGCTGTTTCAGCTGTTGCGCTCTTTACGTTTCCTCCCCTCTGTCACTCCATTGGCGTCTCTGCTCTTCTCCCCGATGTTTGCCTTGTTTCCAAATTTGTGTAACTTCCACATACAAGAAAAACCTACAACTGCTTGTTTTTTTGAGACTGGTAAATAAGAATTTTCTGGTGTACTTTCTGCATTCGTTTTTCTCTGGTACCTTAGGTGCAAATGCAGAACAAATGAATTAGAGGCAATCATGACTCAGGAGGGCAAATGAAGCATAACTAACTCTTCTCTATCATTAAAGGTTACAGATGAGGCAACTTAAAAAGAACTGGAATTGTGATTTAGACTTGGCCTTAAATGAAATAGAGGTATGACATTTACTTTTTCAATAAATTGCTGCAATCTCTGAAAAATCAGTAACAAAAATATTTGATAATCCCACTTTAGGAAAGGTTTGAGATGTGGCTGTTGGAGAAAATGCTTAACTTTGCTTTTGTTTTTAACAACTTTTTTGAAATGCAGACACTTTAATTCCTAGAATTGTATGCCATTCTAAAGATAATTGCTCAGCTTCAAAGTTAACGTATGTTAAAGTAGAAGAAGAAGAATCCAGGGTTTAGCCTTTAATTCTCGTGGCTGGGCAGACTCGAAGTACACAAGCTGCTCTCGCCACGGGTGACAGCGGTGTGTGAAATGACGAAGGGCCAGGGTCACAGTACGGCTCTAGGCACTCAGTGTCAGAAGTAGAGGACTCTCGGTGCTTAATACCAGTTTCGTATTTTACATTATTAAGGCAACTTTTTGTTGGTATAGAAATTTTGTGCTTTAGAAAAACAGTAAGTTCACTAAAATTTGCTTTATAGCGCCTTTTATAAAAATGCAGTGACCAAAATGATATGCGGGCCTCAAGTCAAATGCCAGATAACAGTAAAATGCAGTCTGTAAAAGTAATACCACACCACGCCAGGGACACGGGCATCACGCTGCTCCCCCTCTGCGTTCCATGAAACCTGGCTCAGGTCTGGCGCAGTGCCCTTAAGTGCTTTAGGACCTTGGTAATTAAAACAAGTGGCACATTAGCCGGGCGTGGTGCCACACACTTGTAATCCCAGCATTTGGGAGGCTGAGACCAGAGGATCCGGGTTCGAGGCCAGCCTCAGCTACCTAGTGAGGCACTCCGCAACTTAGACCCTGTTTCAAAATAAAGAATAAAAAATAGGGCTGGGGGTATAGCTCAGAGGTAGAACGCCCCTAAGTTCAATCCCCAGTACCACAAAAAAAAAAAAAAAAGTGACCCATTGCTACCTGGCAGTCAGAGGCCTTCCTGTACAGTCAGTGAAGTTACAATAGTATGGCGTTGGTGTGACACTTGTCAGTTAAGATTTGCAGAAATTGTTTTATGTATAGAATGCTTCCGTGTGCCTGGCCGTATATGTTTGCAGAAATTATATAGCTTTCTTTTTTTTTGTTTGTTTTTAATAATTTTGCTAGAATTGTAAAGAAAAAGGTGACTGGACCAAATTGGGAAAATTATACATTAACATAAAAATGAGCTGTGAAAAATTTGCAGATTTCCAGAGATTTTGTGCTTGTGTTGCGGAAACTCTCATAAAAGACTGTGAAAAAGAAAGACCAGGTGTTCCTTTTTGTGAATTTGCTGAAACAGGTAAAATGTCACTATTTTGGTCTGAGTATTGTGTGAGGAAGCTACTGTGATCCTAACAGGAGTGTAAAGCTCTGAGTATTTTCCACATGGAGGATAAATAGGTTTCGTATACTTCCCCTTCTCTCTGAATATTCCCATCTACTTACTGTCAAGCTAGATTGTGATGACAGGCAAGAACTGTTGTCTTAGTAACAAACATCTCATTCCTTTTTTTTTTGGTGGGGGGCTACTGGGGTTGAACCCAGAACACCTCCAAGCTATATTCCCAGCCTGATTTTGTTTCTTATTTGGAAACGAGGTCTCACTAGGTTTCTGAGAGAGCCACACTAAGTTGCCAAGGCTGGCTTTGAACCTGCGATTCTCCTGTCTGAGCCTCCCAAGTACTGGAATTATAAGCATGTACCACCATGCCCAGCTATACTTTCTTTTCACTTAGATTGGTTAAACTACTGCTAGCAAGTTATACTGGAGCACCTGAGTTTTTGAATCACTGAGGTTGTTACTCTCTTCACTATAAGTCAACAAAACTCAGTTTTGAGACTGTGTGTGAAGTACTAGGGACGGAACTCAGGGGCATTCTACCTCTGAGCTACGCTCCCATTCGTATTTTTTATTTTGAAACAGGATCTTGATAAGTTCCTGAGGCTGGCTTCAAACCTGTAATCCTCCTGTTTTAGTCTCCCAAGTACTGGAATTGTAGGTGTGTGCCACCATGCCCGGTCTTTTATTCTGAAACAAGATTTTAAGTTGCTGAGGCTGGCCTCGAACCTATAATCCTCCTGTCTCTGCCTCCCAAGTACTGGAATTACAGATGTATGCCACTGTGCCCAATTTAGTTCTCTTGACTTTTTGAACAGTTCTTTAAAAATGAAACTCCTTGTTAGCCCACAGGCTAAGCAACACCAGTCCGCAAGCTAAATTTGGCTGTGGGCCATAGTCCACCAGCACCTGGTCTTCGTTTGTAGTAGCATCAGTAACCCCGTGTCACTTTGCCATTTCTAGCATTTTAAGTGGCTTTCGTTTTTCTTCCACTTGCCTGTTGTGTTTCAGTCAGCAAAGATCCACAGAACAGTGAAGTAGATAAAACTTTGCTGGGAAGAATCGGAATCAGCGCTGTATACTTGTATCACAAGCTATCGCAGTGGGCCAAGGTACTTCATTCAGTTTTTGTTCTGGCATTCTATAGAGTGTTTTAAAAGTATGAATAAGCAGGCGTGGTGATGCACGCTTGTAATCCCAGTACTTGGGAGGCTGAGACAGGAGGATCAGGGTTTGCAGCCAGCCTCAGCTACTTAATGAGGCCCTCTGCAACTTAGACCCTGTTTCCAAATAAAAAATAGGACTGGGGGTATAGCTCAGAGGTAGAATGCCACTGAGTTCAATTCCCAGTACCATAAAAAAAAGTATGAACAAAGCACAGATTAAGCCTACAGATTGGGAATTTGCTAATCATTATGGTGACAGAATGGGACCCAGACTCCTAAGTAAATTATTAAATGGTATGCTAAGCAAACACAGAAGGAGTATGTAATACTAGTTACTATTTAGAGTCTCTTTTTTTTTTTTTTTGCGGTACTGGGGATTGAACTCAGGGGCATTCTACCTCCGAGCTACACCCCCAGCCCTATTTTTTTTTTTATTCTTTATTTTTGAAACCGAGTCTCACTAAGTTGCGGAGTGCCTCACTAGGTAGCTGAGGCTGGCCGCGAACCCGGATCCTCCGGTCTCAGCCTCCCAAATGCTGGGATTACAAGCGTGCGCCACCACGCCTGGCTTAGAGTCTCTTCACAGAAGACTTAGACTATGCTAAATGTATTTTTTTAAGCAACTCCCATTTGTAATTTATTTGGCCAACTCTTGAGTATCAGTAGTATTGTAATTTTGGAAGAGTTCAAGATACCTTTAAGATGAACTTGGGATGTTCACAAGTAACAAAACTTAAAAATCACCTCTTAGAATGTTATGGGACATCATATACCATATAATATATATTTTTGGGGGGTAGAGGTTCTGGGGGTTGAACCCAGGAGCATTCTACTTCCAAGCTACACCCCCAACCCTATTTTACTTATTTTGAAACAGGATTTCACCAAGTTGTGGAGGGCCTCACTATAAGTTGCTGAGGCTGGCTGCAAACCTGCGATCTGTCTCGGCCTCCCAAGTACTGGGATTGTGTGTGCCACCATGCCTAGCTTATACCCTGTATCTTGATGTCAGACTTTTTGAAGCATAGTTCACCATAGAAGTGGTCTAGTGATTCAAGGCCATATTGTATTTTCATTTTTCAGATTTCCCTGAGGTGATAAGCAGAAGTAGACTTAAAGTCCAAGTAGCCGGGTCTGATGACACACACCTATAATCCCAGTACTTGGGAGGCTAAAACAGGAGGATTGGCAACTTTTAGAGAGACCCTCAGCAACCTAGCAAAACTGTTTCAAAATTTAAAATAGGCGGGGGTGGGGGGCATATATCTTGGAGGTAGAATGCCTTTGGATTCAATCTCCAGTAACCCCCCCTCACACACAAAAATCCAAGTATAGGACAAGAAAATGCAAACTAGGAAGTGCTTAGGAGTGGAGTTAGAATGAAGTCATTGAGAGTGAGGTCACAACTGAATTGAGTAGATCTCGCTACTTTTTTTAAAGAGGTCACTTCACAATTGAATGTGTTTAATAACATTTAAGTACATTGTCATTTGCATACATCCAAATTCATGAATTTTTAAAAAATTTACCCCAGAAAGG
Source organism: Graphiurus murinus (assembly GCA_004027655.1). Taxonomy (NCBI): domain Eukaryota; kingdom Metazoa; phylum Chordata; class Mammalia; order Rodentia; family Gliridae; genus Graphiurus; species Graphiurus murinus. The sequence goes on from PVLC010008940.1 coordinate 46,341, forward strand.
TGGCAGAGGGAGGTGTCCTCCAAGAGATTTCAGTTGTTCTCCACCTAGGGGGGTGGTGGGCAAGGTGAACCCTGTCTGCACTCAGGCTAGCTGCAGGTCGATCGTGGCTTTTACTTCTTGGGTCGTTAATGTTTGGGAACTAGAGGACTAGTGAACAAGAAGACCCTTTTTGAAAACTCAGACTGTTTTGGTGAAACTTTGGAGTATATTTTAATTTCATTCAGTTACTATTTCTTAAAACATTGAGAAAAAAGTTATTTAGAAAAATGTATCGCCTTATTTAGTATGAGCTGTTTTTAGGGCAGCCAGTTCCTTTTTGAACATAAAGAATGGCCTGATGACTCAGTGGCAGAGTACAGACTGTGCTGCAGGCCCTGGGGTCAGTCCCTGGCACCCCAGAAAAATAAATGACTTGTTGAAATTAAATCAAAGGTATCCCTTAGAAAATGGACTCATAAATTATATGGTCAAATTGAAAGTACTTTGACATCATAACTAGTATCTTGACCCCAAATAGTACAAAACATAAAAACAAGGATCTGCAAACTCAACAGAACAAGTCATGCCCATAGTCTGTTTTCATACAGCCTACGAGTTGAGTGGTTTTTTATATTTTTAAAGAGTTAAAAACAACCACCCAACCAGGCATGGTGACACACTGTAGTCCCAGTACTTTGGGAGGCCAAGATAAGAGGATCACAGTTCAAAGGCCAGCCTCCACAATTTAGCAAGACCTTGTTTCATAAATAAATAGGGCTGGAGATGTACCTCAGAGGTAGAATGCTCCTAGATTCAATCCCCAGTACCACAAAAAAACGCCCAAAAGAATGGACGGTAGACCAGCTGTGTCTTGCAAAGCCAGAAGTACTGTCTGGTTGTTTACAGGAAGACATTGAATGTATATGCAATCTTTCATGTGCAAACCAAAGACAGTCTTCATGTAGAATGTGGATATTTACTGAATTAACTATTTTATCCCCTTTTTTCCACTCATTTTTTTATCTAAGTTTGGTAACAAAATATCTTGATTTGCACCAATGTCTCCCTTCTAGATCTCAGACTGGTCAACAGGAGGAAGAGTAAAAACTTAGTCAGTAGTTTTCTGTGTTAGGTCATGAAATCCTTGATCCAGATGAAGTCTTAGGCGGGGTGGGGTAGGGTGGCTGATGGTGCAAGCGAAGCCTGCGTACCCATGACCCTCCCGTGCCTCCCGTGCGGCTGAGCAGGTAGAGGCCTCCGGAGGGCGTCCGGGCTGGACAACTGCCTTCCGCATGATTATCAGTGGCTTTGTGTCTCTCTAATACTACAGATGATACTCATTCCTGCTCTTTATTTTTACTCTAGGGAAGGAAGGTCTTGGATAAACTGTATGAATTAAAAATACATTTTACAAGTTTAAAAGGACTTATAGGTCCTGAGAAGTTAGCACCAAGATGTCAAATTGTGAATGTTGCAGCAGAAATTTTTCTAAAAAGTGGAAGCCTAGATGGTGCCATTTGGGTATTGAGGGGTAAGTTTTGATATATTACAAGCATAAAGTAACTTGATCAACTTCTAGTACATTTCTGTCCGTCACTTCCTTAAGTTGAGATTAAACGGTGAGGGGTCTGAACCCTAGTGAACATGTGGGTGGGAGAGGTTGTGGTGTAAACTGAAAGGGAATACAGCGCAGCTGTAAGGAAACATGGTGACCCTGGGCTGAGAAACACCAGCTCCTGCTGTGGCCAGAACACCTCACTAAACATTCCTCCTGGACTGGACTATACGAGTTAACGGTCACAGACACTGAGCAAAGTGCGCAGACGACAGAACAAGCACAGGTGGAGGCCTGCGCTCCAACCCACAGTCCAGCTTCAGAGCCGGCGTGGCTGCTGTGGCCTGTACCTCTGAAGAGTGCACACGAGGTGACTGCAGGCCGAATTCCAAAGAGATCAAGCCAGCAGAAGCAGCTAAAAAGTACAGAGTGCAGTAGTGTCCCCGTGTGACAAACCCCAGCCAGGCGTGGTGGCGCGCACCTCTAAAACCAGTACTTGGGAGGCTGAGACAGGAGGAGGATCATAGGCTTGAGGCCAGCCTCTACAAGTTATCAAGACCCTGTTTCAAAATGTTGCTGGGATATTGCTTGGAAGTAGGACACACCTGTGTTCAATCCCCAGTACCAAATATCATATATATATATGGGGGGCGGGCAATGGGAATTGAGCCCAGAGTCATTCTACCTCTGAGCTATACCCCCAGCCCATTATTTTTTATTTTAAAACAGGGTCTCACTAGGTTGAATGAGTCTTACTACTTGCTGAGGTTGTCCTCGAACTTAAAATCCTCCTGTCTCAGCCTCCCAAGTACTAGGATCACAGGCATACACCACCACACCTGGCTTATATACATATATATCTGTCACCTAAGATTTTTAAAAGATTGGGGATACATTACTCAAGATGGATAATTGCAGAATATTTTACACATTGTTGATTGGTGGGTGGTAGGCTTTACAGTGAACTTTTTTCTTTTTTTTAATGGTACTGGGGATTGAACCCAGAGGCATTCCTACCTTCAAGCTACACCCCCAGCCCGATTTTTTCTTATTTGGAAATAGGGTCTCACTACTTGCTGTGAAGCTGTCCTCAAACCTGTGATCCTCCTATCTCAGCCTCCCAAGTACTAGGATTACAAGTGTGTGCCACCATGCCTGAGAATTCTATTTAGACTTTTCACTTTGACATTTCAAACTCTCTCAGCACTAGTACTTTTTTTTTTTTTTTTTTTTTTGTGGTACTGGGAATTGAACTCGGGGGCATTCTACCTCCGAGCTACACCCCCAGCCCTATTTTTTATTCTTTATTTTGAAACCGAGTCTCACCAAGTTGCAGAGTGCCTCACTAGGTAGCTGAGGCTGGCCGCGAACCCGGATCCTCTGGTCTCAGCCTCCCGAATGCTGGGATTACAAGCGTGCGCCACCACGCCCGGCTAAAATAAAGCCTTTAAACCATAATTTTATAATCGTGGTTCAGTCTTTATATTCCCAGTACCTGTACTCAAAATCTCACACAAGTAATGACTAAGTATGCATATGAGGAAGATAAGTGGATAAAGAACAGCAATTATAAAAAGTTTGCTTGCTTTCTGACTCCAAGGGTCTTTGTTATTTCGTTCATTTATTTGCAGTAGTGGGGATAAAATTCAGAGTGCACTACACATGACTCTGAGATTCTAGACAAGTGGAAACTATTTCCCAACTGTAGAGAAAGACATGAATACGACAGTAGCAACTTCTGTCACTACAGAACCTGGAGTTAAGTGAAGTAGTCAACGTTTTTATTGAAATTCTCATAAGCAGTCTCATGAAATTCACAAACATTTACAGTGCTAAGTGAATTAGTTAAATTAAAGCTATTAGTTTTCAAATTATTTCCCAATTATCAGTTTTAGTTAGCTTTGATATACAAAGTAACTATCTTTTTTTAGATTTTTAGTACAACTATAAAACTTAGTAAGATTTTGAAATAAACCTAAAATACCATGTATACTTTTTAAAACTGTGACCATTGAGCCGGGTATGGTGGCACACACACTTGTAATCCCAGCATTTGGGAGGCTGAGACCGGAGGACCCAGGTTTGCAGCTAGCCTCAGCTACCTAGAGAGGCACTCCACAACTTAGTTGAGACCCTGTTTCAAAATAAATAAAAAATAGGGCTTGGGGTATAGCTCAGAGGTAGAATGCCTGAGTTCAATCCCCAGTACCGCAAAAAGAAAAACTGACCATGACCCTTCCTTGATCAAGAATGAGTACTAAAAAACAATGGGATTTTTTGAGAAAGGCTATATATGGTCTCCGTTCCCTAAGTGGGATATCCTTCCCGATATATGATTGAACTTATTTAATCAAAATAAGGTTTACTTTATAAGGAATGGTGACTTCATGATTATTATGTTTAACAGATGACTTGTGTAGTCTTTCAAGATATACTAACTTCCATTTAAATTTCCCTATTAAGTTCACTTAATTTCTAGCATATTTTGGAGCAAATTAATGCAGGTCTATTAGTATTCACAAAGCATTTAAAACACTGCCTACCACATAGTTTAAATCTGTTAAGTGGTTGGGCGTGGTGGTGCACACTTGTAATCCCAGCATTCGGGAGGCTGAGACTGGAGGATCCGGGTTCGCGGCCAGCCTCAGCTATCTACTGAAGCACTCCGCAACTTAATGAGACCCAGTTTCAAACTAAAGAATAAAAAATAGGGCTGGGGGTATAGCTCAGAGGTAGAATGCCCCTGAGTTCAATCCCCAGTACCGCAAAAAAAAAAAAAAAAAACTGTTAAGTGAACCCATAGTCAAGTGGGCTCTAGATAAATTATATAAACATTTCTAACATTGTAGCACCTCTGTATACTGTAATATAATCTCTCATTGTGAAAATTAGGGCAGAAATTAAGAAACCACAGCATTATAGGTGATTTTCTTCTCCTGTAGGTTATGTGATAGATACATAAGTTCCTCATTATGTTTTTTATAACATATTATTCTTCCATGCAGCAAATATTTTATAGTGAAAATTGCTTCAAAAATAAAATGGGGAGGAAAAACTATCCCCAGTAGTACCAAAAACTAGTTAAATTATGTATTCTTATTATAAAATTGAATTTGCACAAATTTTATGTTAAATATAATGAACATTTTTGTTATATAAAAATAACTTTAGAATCAATAACTAATACACTTAGGTGAAGAATTAATTTAAAAACAAGCATAACAAAGTGGCTTTTTACACTCTCAAGTTGCTAACCATCACTATATAAGTTGTCTAGGAAACGAGCTATGATTCTTTTCTGAGTGTACATATATTAAGTTTTGCCACTTTGTCCAAAAGGTAATTAAACATTATTTGTGATTAAACTAAATGTAATCTTCATGGTATAAAACATTCATATTTTTTTCCTTTTTGGAAGAATCAGAATGGGTAATCAATACACCACTTTGGCCTTGTGATAGACTGGATGTGCTTAATCGACATAATTTGCTCTGTACAATTGCACATGAACTGTTAGCCAAGAATCTTTACAGACAGGCATTTGAAATTCTGCAGAATCTACCAGGTTTTCAAAATTCTCAAGGTATGTTTTAAGTCTCCTTTCTTTTGCCCGTCTAGTGTTTTACTATTAATAAGAAACAGTTCTCCACCTGTTCTGGTTGAGTTAAACCCCAGCGTTTCTGTAAGCAGTTCTCCACCAAGTGTCTCCTGATGGCGTCCCGGCGGCGTTTATTAGAGCTGCCCTCGGGCGTGGTCAGCGCTCCTCCCACGTCACGCCCGTCTCCTGCCCGCCGGTGCCCAAGTGCCCAGCAAGCTTTGTAGCTAAGGGACTCGCTGCTCGGGCATAATAAATACTTTTTCTATGACATAATAAAGAAATTAGGTTACGTTTCCTTGAAATGTAGATAAACTTAGAATAAAAATAGAGGAAATGAAGCAGATGACAATTTCAAAGAAAATCTACCAGTTCTGGCAATGGAACCCAGGGCACTCCACATGGACATTGAGCTACATCCCTAGCCCCCCCCTCTTTTTGTGATACTGGGGATTAAACCCAGGGGCATTTTACCTCCAAGATAACACCCCCAGCCCTATTTTTTTTTTATCTTGAAACAAGGTCTCACTAAGTAGCTGAGGCTGGCTACAAACTTGTGATCCTCCTGTGTCAGCCTCCCAAGTACTGGGATTACCAATGTGCACCTGGCTTTTTTTTTTCTTTTTTTTTTTTTTTTTTTTTTAACTTTGAGACAGGGTCTCAGTTTGCTGAGGCTGGCCTCAAGCCTATGATCCTCCTGTCTCAGCCTCCCCAGTAGCTGGAATACCTGGATGTGCTACTACACCCAGACAGTTAATGCTCTTGAAGGTTAAAGCTGAACTTAGATGGGGAGGAAGAAGTCTGTGAGCAAAACTTAGGAATGAACTGTGTGAGTTCTGAAGATGCCAGAATATTAGAATGCCTTCCCTCAAGGCTCGTATCATATTCTCTTTAAATCTTTTTTCCACATTTCACGGAAATTCTGTATTATAATTAGCATTCTTACCTGTTCATCTTTGTAGATGGTGAGCTCCTTCAGATCACTTGAAAGCAGTGATACTCTTTACCTTGGTATCCCAGCGGGTCCTATGGAGTTGGTTGATAATGAAAATAGTCATGGGGAGATTGGACAGGTAGTGGTGCCAGGTTTTTGTAAGACTCTTAAGTGGCAAGCTAGAGGCGTTTCCTTTATGTATGTATGGTCAGGGTCACTGGACTGGGAGTAATATAACAAAGTTGGTGTTTTAGGGACGTTCCTCTACTAGGAGTGTTCAGGGAAAGACTAAAGGAAAAGAGATCTGTCCCCTGATACGGCCCAGACCACTGAAAATTCCTAAAGTGATCAAGACCAACTGAATAGAAGGAATAAAAGAATAGAAATGCCCACTGAAGGACTTGAATTTGAGGGTAACTGTCGTAGGGGGCAACCCACTTGTGGCCACGGGGAATTAGAAGGCTGAGCTGTAGCAGACGCCACAGACCCAGCCTCATGGGGGCCAAGTAGAGGTGTCTGTGCCACCTCTCGAGTCTACCCAGCTGCTTGTTGGTTCTTCATTTCAAAGGAAGCGAGCAGCTCTTCTGTGGAGTGCTTTTGTCTCTTAAATATGTGAGGCGATTGCATTTTAGTGATTGTGACTCCTGTAGTGGGTAGGAAGGGACTGGGAGCTATGGGGAAAAGGTGGAAGACGTGGGATGTTGAGAGACTACGGAGTTCAATTCTATTGTATCTTTTTTTTTTTTTTCCAGAAACTGTGGAAGTCTCACAGTATAGCCTTCTTTTTAATAAACTTCTAGATGCCTGTATAGAAAGCAACAGTCTTGGCATGTCGTCCTCCATAGCAGAATTCATGATTTCAAAGAGTGTTCCTATTGATTTTTCCTTTCTTAGAAGACTTATTACCTCTTTGGGAAGGAGTTGTTTATGGCTCAAAGCCAGAACCCACTACAAAAGTAAGTTTCACTTTAAATTTTTTTAATTTGATATATTGCTTTTAAACTTCCAATACAGGATTTATCTATACTATAATACTAGACATGTAAATATGTAAACGTGACTTTGATTTATATTCGAAGGTGGCAGTCTGAACAGATATGCTATCTTTTGAAACCTGTCATTTCTTATTTCCCATTACTAAATCTTTGCACGTTAGCACGTCCACTAGAGGGCGAGCTAAGGAAATAAATGACAAATTTTGAACCAATTTGACACATCCTGTAAGTAATATAGAGTAAAATTTAAAGGATAGTGACATGTTTTATTCCTGGTATATCTGATCTTTATAAACTACAATATTCCATAGCAGGCCATACGTATAGGAAGTACAGAGGTCGCCATGTCAGTCAATCAACATGGTGCAGAAGAGTTTTCCCCAAGGCTTCTAGTAATAGAACTTTGTTAATCTATTTACAGCTATTTCTCTAACAAGTAAGCCTGGGAAACTAGTGCTTTCTCTAGTCTCGGCCACCTCAAAAGTATTTTAACTAGAAAATAACTCCATGTAGAACCTAGACCTAGCCGGGTGTGGTGGCGCACGCTTGTAATCCCAGCATTCGGGAGGCTGAGACCGGAGGATCCGGGTTCGCGGCCAGCCTCAGCTACCTAGTGAGGCACTCCGCAACTTAACTTAGTGAGACTCGGTTTCAAAATAAAGAATAAAAAATAGGGCTGGGGGTATAGCTCGGAGGTAAAATTCCCCTGAGTTCAATCCCCAGTACCGCAAAAAAAAAAAAAAAAAAAAAAAAAAAAACCTAAAGAACCTAGACCTGGAGAGGAGTCTTCTGTCTTCACCCAGTGGTCTGTCTTGGATCTCCTCCCACCCCTGTCATGGCGGTGACAGTCTGAGTTCCCATGACGTCAAACACCCTCGTCATCCCTACCTAACCTGGAACTGGGTTTCAAACGGCCAGCTACCATCACGTCAGCAGGTGCTTTTTTCCCCCCAGTGAAATGAGAAAGAAAATATTAAGGTGCATCACAGGAAGTACAATTCTAACTTCAATTAAATACATGTGTGTCCTGAGCCATTATGTAAAATATATTGAAAGCAGAAAAATTTTAATATCAGAAATTTATAGAGAATGGGAAAACCATTTGTTCATAACATCTCATTTCAGTTCTGCAATCACATTTCGGCTCTTTACTCTTTCCTGAAGACTGCCAGAAACTACTCATGTGCACACAGATACATGTGCTCTGTGCACAGCACTTCCTGATTGTAGTTTTTAGAATTGAAATTAATGGAGATTTTTCAGATAACTAATTCTGAAACTTGGGGAAATGCAATCAGAAGGTGTTATATACCATAGAAACAAAGTATAAACATGAAAACATTAAATGAAATTGCTATAAATCTATTTTGAGTTGGAAATAAAATCTTACATTAAAGAAGGTGAACTTAATCTTTTATTTAAAAGGTTAACTATCGGGCGCCCCAGGCTGAATCCTCAGCCATGAGGCCCCAATAAAAGACGCCGGCTAAATGCTACTGGTTCAAACCTCTTTTATTATCTCTTTCTAGGATCAAAGGTTTTGCACACACGATAACAAACACAGTACTGAGGTCGTCTTTCCAAATAGTGCTTCTTCCTACAGACTTCCAATAACCCCTCTCTCTAGCAACCCATCTTCCACTAGCAATCCACAATCTTTCTTCCCAGGACTTCCCCAGCAACCCGGCCAACCTCTTCCCAACCACTTCTTCTTCCCAACCAATTCCTCCCAGAACTTCCCAGCAACTTCCCAACCAGCCTTTCCCCAGCAGCTCTTTCTATTAGCCATGCTCTGCTCCTAGCCGTGCTCTGCTCTTAGCCGTGCTTCTCTCTATGCGAGAGGTGGAGGCTCTTATAGCTGCACCGGGCCTAAGCCACGAGGTGTCTCGTACAGCTCTCACCTGGCCGGCCACGAGTCGGGTGTGCTGGTGCATGCGCTCTGGCGTGGCACAGCTTCGGGATGTATCCCACCTGTAGCTGCTTCTGGCACTTTACCAGGCGCCATCTAGAGGCGGGGTCCAGCTGGCCAGGCTAGGCCCCCGACAGTTAACAGCAAGCTGGGCATTGTAGTGAACACTTGTAATCCCAGTACTTGGGAAGCTGAGACAGAAGGATCGCAGGTTCGTGGCCAGCCTCAGCTACTTAGGCCCTCCGCAACTTAGTGATATCCTGTTTCAGAATAAGGAATAAAAAATAGGACTGGGGGTATAGCTCATAGGTAGAATGCCCCTGGGTTCAATCCCCAGTACCGCAAAAAATAAAAATAAAGTTAACAGCTTTATTGAGATACTAGTCAAATACCATACAGTTCATTTAAAGCGCATAGTTCAGAGGTTTCCGTGTAGAGTTGTGTAACCACTGCCACAGCCAAGTTTACAATATTCTCATCACTCCAGAAAGAAACCCCCTCTCCATTAGCATTCCCCCAAACACGTTCATCCCTAATACAAACCACATTTAGAGATTTTTAGCCATATGTTAAAGCAGGTGATGTCTATATATAATTACCTTTCTTTTAGCACTTCTTCTACCTAATCACAGGTAATTTCCTATGCGGCGTGACTTCTGAGACTTAATGCAAGTAAGGTGACTGGGTAAAGAATATTTTTAGTTTAAAAATGTACCTGAATTATAAAACCAAGCAAGTAATTTATAGGTGTTGATCACTCCTTCAAGCACCTCACTGTTGACACTTAAAATATTGGAATATTAAAATTTTAATATATTGGGAGCCGGGCGTGGTGGCGCACGCTTGTAATCCCAGCATTTGGGAGGCTGAAACCAGAGGATCCGGGTTCGCAGCCAGCCTCAGCTACTTAGTGAGGCACTCTGCAACTTAGTGAGACTTGGTTTCAAAATAAAGAATAAAAAATAGGGCTGGGGGTATAGCTTGGAGGTAGAATGCCCCTGAGTTCAATCCCCAGTA
>PVLC010008941.1:0-17274 GCA_004027655.1 Graphiurus murinus
AAAAAAAAAAAAAAAAAAAAAAAAAAAAAAAAAAGAAAAGAAAAGAAAAATAAAAAGGGCTGGGGGTGTAGCTCAGAGGTAGAATGCCCCTAGGTTCAATCCCTAGTGCAAAAGATAGAGGTCATTTTGTAGATTAAAACTGTATTTTTATTAATTTTAATGTTCCTTTTCACATGTCTGACATTCACAGCTTAAAATCATATTATTGCTTTTCTGTTCTAAGAGACTTATCAAAAAGCAAGAGGATAAGCAACCAAATGTAGCAAGTAAACCTATACTAGGAATTATAAATGTGGAAAGTTAATCTGATTTAAACCTATGGGAAAGGCATCACTGAATAGAAAAGAGAGTAAATAGGTATGGAATGCTCTGTGTCCTAGTTTTAAAGACCTTTTTTGGCCAACATTATTCTTTTTTTTTTTTTCTTTTTCTTTTTTGCGGTACTGGGGATTGAACTCAGAGGCATTCTACCTCCGAGCTATACCCCCAGCCCTATTTTTTATTCTTTATTTTGAAACCGAGTCTCACTAAGTTGCGAAGTGCCTCACTAGGTAGCGGAGGCTGGCCGCAAACCCGGATCCTCCGGACTCAGCCTCCCAAATGCTGGGATTACAAGCGTGCGCCACCATGCCTGGCTCTGAATAGGTAAAATTATTCTGAATGGGTAAAATTGAGGACAACTGTCCTTACCTTAATATGAAAATAAGCATACACCTAAAAACTTGGAAGTATCCCATTTAGCTTCTGTGTTTACTAGAAGGGAGGTTTATAAACTAACTTGCTTGGCAAAGTTCTCTTAGCTCTGAAGGGCTTACATGCTGTGTGTGTGTGTGTGTGTGTGTGTGTGTGTGTGTGTGTGTGTGTGTCACTGGATATTGAACCTAAGGACATTCTACTTCTGAGCTACACCCCCAGCCCTATTTTGTTTTTTAGTTTGAAACACAGGGGTCTCAGTAAATTGCTGAGGGCTTTGCTAAGTTGCTGAGGCTGACCTCAAACCTGTGATCCTCCTATCTCAGCCTCCCAAATACTGGGATTATAGGCATGCACCCCCACGCCTGGCTGCTTATTTGCTTCTAAAGACTTTGCACGCTTGTACTGCCCTCCCCTCAGTACTTGGGAGGCTGAGACCAGAGGATCCGGATTCCTGGCCAGCCTCAGCTACTTAGTGAGGCACTCGGCAACTTAGTGAGACACTGTTTCAAAATAAAGAATAAGCCGGGTGTGGTGGCACACGTTTGTAATCCCAGAATTTGGGAGGCTGAGACTGGAGGATCTGGGTTCGCGGCCAACCTCAGCTGCTTAGTGAGGCCCTCCGCAACTTAGTGAGACCCTGTTTCAAATAAAGAATAAAAAACAGGACTGGGGCTGTAGCTTGGAGGTAGAATCTCATCAAGTTCCATCCCCAGTATCAAAAAAAAAGAATAAAAAATAGGACTAGGGGTGTAGCTTGGAGGTAGAATGCCCCTGAGTTCAATCCCCAGTACTGAAAACAAAACAAAACAAAACAAAAAACTCTGTTACAGATATACACACTACAATTCTCAGCAAGAGAAACTTGCCCAAAGTCTCATAGCTAGTAAGTTGGACTGCTTGATTTGAATTCTAGCTCTTCAGTTCCAGAGATGGATGCGCTCAGTTGCCTCATTATATTGTTTCTTAGGTCACTTGAGTGTGTGTGGCGGGGGTAATGGAGATTGAACCCAGGGGTATTCTATCTCTGAGCTATACCCCCAGGCTTATTTTATTTTTTATGTTGAAACAGAGTCTCACTAAGTTGCTGTGCGCCTTCCTAAGTAGCTGAGGCTGGCTGTGAATCTGCAATCCTCCTATCTCAGCCTCCCAACTACTGGAATTACAGGCATGTACCACCACACCTGGCTAGGTCATTTTTTGTTGTTGTTGATTTTGTTTTGTCAACATTATTGCCTTCTTCTTCCACTTCCAGTTTTGTTTCCAGATGTATATTTTTCAGCTACATTTTGGGTCAGACTTATAAAAACTTAGGCACTTTTTATTGTTTGTCATGCTTGGGCAAATAAGGTGAGTTCTCAAAGAACCTATGAAGATCTTTTTTTGGAAACAGGATTGAGAGGATATGTGAATTTGAGAATGTTGATTTTGAGGTGAGACATTCTCTTTTCTTTGGAGAATAAACTCTCAGCTCCATAATCATATTCTCTAGGATATATTCAGCTATAACTTTTTATTGTCATAAAACCTTTTAAGAAAAACTGTCTTGGTTATTGTAACATCAAGCATAGCAATAAGAATGGAAATTGCATGCTAGATGCTTTTTGCCAAAGTGGAAATATTTCACCCGTAAACTTACTTATGGGAAAAGCATTATCCTTAGCTCGAAATTAATGTCAATATTTGAGGAGAAAAGTGACATAAGGTTTGAAGGAATATCCAGGAGACTGATAGGTTCATGATTTGGAAGTGCTAAAGGATTAGCCTTTCTCTAATCAGATCAAGCTGTATTTCAGGACCTCGTGGTGGGGTATTTCCACCTTGATATAATCAATCAGTGTATATTGAAAATCTAATATGTATTTGGCACTACCAGGAATGATAGGAGATAGAGGAGGAAAAATAATAGATCTGGTCTCCTTTACCCAGACACCCATGATAGATGACACTTATGTAAAAGACATACTCCTAGAGGCTGAGCATAGATTAGATCATCTGATTAAGGGACCATATTTGAATTCAAATGAGGGAAAAAAACATTATCAAAAGGGAACCTTGAATCTATCCTCATATATCATTCATTCAGAGACTTTGGTACTTTTTATTAGTAACAAATAACTTGCCATATACTATAATTTTCCATGGCATGCTGGTTTGTTGTAAAGTGACAGTTGGAAACTGCTGTTTTGGAGCTGTTGACAGTAGGAAAGACAGGATTTACTGGCATAAAATAACTTTGAGTAGTTCAGAATAATAGATATTTGGGGGGGGTATATATTATGACTGTTCCTTGAGGGCTTTTCCAGTCAAGAGAAGCTTTGTGGAGAAAATAAGCTGCTGAAAAATGAATAGGATATCAATCCAGTTTCTTGATTGCAAACAAGAGAATTAAAATCAGATTGATTTTAAGCAGAAAGGGAATTTATTAAGAAGCTACTAGGACAGATCACATATCTTTTGGCCTAACAGTTTCATTTATAGATATATATCCAGCAGACACACATGTGTTTACCAGTACATTCAAGAATGTTTACAGAAGCATTTGTAATAGAACCAACTGGAAACTATCCAAATGTCCATCAACAATAGCCTAGATAAGTAGTATAGTATTTCTGGATAATGAAAAACTATACAACTGTGAGACTGAATGAACTGTAATTATGCACAATGTGGGTGAATCTCATGAAACATATTGAGTGAAAGAAGCCAGACATAAAAGAGTGTGTAGTGAATGATTCTATTTATATATCAAGTTGAAAAATAGGAAAAACTAATTTATAATGTTCAAAGTCAGGATGGTGGTTACCCTTGGAATGGGATAGTAACTGGAAGGAGAAGCAAGGGGGGCTTTGGGAATACAGTTGGCCTCCTCATTCTCAGGTCCACATCCACAGATTCAACCAACTGTGGATCAAAAATATTAGGGGAAAGATCATATCCATACTGAATATGTACAGATTTTTGTTCTTGTCTTATTCCTGTATTAGCTTTTTGTATGTGTGTGTATTGGGCAGGGTACTGGGGATTGAGCCCAGGGGCATTCTACCTCCAAGCTACATCCCCAGACCTTTAAACATTTTTTTTTTTTAATTTTGAAACAGGGTCTCGCTAGGTTGCTAAAAGACTCGCTACTTGCTGAGGCTATCTTTGAACCTGTGATCCTTCTGTCTCAGCCTCCCAAGTACTGGGATTATAGGCATGCACCATCATGCACAGCTCTGTTAGATTTTTATAAGTAATCTAGGAATGATTTAAAGTATGCGGGAGGATATCCATAGGTTATGTGCAAAAAAAAAAAAAAGACACCATTTTATATAAAACTTTAAGATTCATGATTTTAGTATCCTTGAGGGTCCTGGAACCAATCGTTTGATACCGAGAGATGACTGTACTTGTAATGTTCTATTCCTTGACACAAAAGGGTTCAGTTTGTTAAAATCCTTTGAGCTGTATGTTTAATGAAATATGAGCTTTTTCCTTACATATGTTATGCTGTGTACTTTTCTGTTTTTATGTAACATATCAATAAAATGTTATGAAAACGTATATTAGGTAACTGAGAATGACTGGAGTTCCTAGCTGTATATCTCCAAGCCTGACTAATAACCCGTCATGCCACTGAAGTGCACTGCCATCATCACTGTGCATGAAACCAGCTTGTACCAGTGGCCACAGCTAACCTCGTTGCTGGAGCACTTGATCTTGCTGCAGCTACTCCTTTGTCCCTGGGGTGCTATTCCATTCCTGGCTCCATTCTCCCAAGTCTGATGTAGATACCTTTGTTAGGCAGAGTCTAGCACTAGTTCACTCCTTGTTGCAAGGGAGGCTGGGAAAGAAAGTATCTAGTGTTGTCAGCTTCTATAGCAGGCAGTGATATTGGACAGAAATTATAACCAAGTTTGGGGAGGCTGTTTCAGATTTGGGGCAGCCCAAAAGAAGGAACATCCTTGACGTCTACATTTAAGTCAGTAGAAGAAAGTAGATTTCAATAGTTAGAAGCCTAGGGGTAGAAATAGAGTATGGTATTTGGGTCCAGTGGAAACAAGTTAGACCAGATTAAAGGGTGTGTTCTGGGAAATTGCTTTGAGAGACTGAAGGAATAGGGTGGGACAAGATTAAGGATTACTTTGAAAGGCAGGTAGAGGAATATAAAAATAATATGAGAATTCAGGAGTCAGTGAAATTTTTTGAATAAGAGAGTGTCCTGAGGAAGTTGGATTTAAGAACTACTACTCTGGATATGAAAGGAAAAAAAGAGCTACAAATCTGTCCAACATGTTTAAGAGCAGTAAGATGTCTGTAGTAATTTTGGGATAGAGTGGTAGATTGGGAGTAGAAATAAAATGCAAAAATAAGATATAAGAGATTTTTTTGTGTGTTGAATATTGAACCCAGGGCATTGTATCTCTGAGTTATACTCTCAGCCTTTTTTTGGTATGTGTATATGATACTAGGGATTGAATCCAGGGACATTCTACCTCTGAGATATACCCTCAGTCCTATTATATTTTTTATTTTGAAATAGGGTCTCACTAAGTTGCTGAGGCTGGCCTCAAAGCTGTGATTCTCTTGTCTCAGGTTCCCAAGTACCAAGTTCATAAGAGAGAGTTTGAAGGCTAAAATCAATAGGACTTCATGAACCAGATGCATGTACACCAGTACATGGAAGGCTGAGACTGGACGATCACAACTTTGAGGCCAGTCTTAGCAACTTAGCAAGACCCTGTTTCATTTTTTTGTGGTTCTGGGGAGTGAACACAGGGACATTCTACCTCTGAGCTACACCCCTAGCCCTGTTTTATTCTTTATTTGGAAATAGGGGCTCACTAAGTTGCGGAGGGCCTCACAAAGTTGCTGAGGCTGGCTGTGAACCTGCAATAATCCTATCTCAGCCTCCAAAGTACTGGGATTACAAGCATATGCCACCACGTCTGGCTCCCTGTTTCAAATTTTAAAAAGGGGCTGAGGTATAGCCTGAAGATAGAATACCCCTGGGTTCAATCCCAGCCCCCCTCCCCCTACACACTTCTGAAGAGAATGAAGTAGAAGCTATTTCTACCACTTCTGAGAGTTCTTGGCCCTGCCTTTCATTTAGAATAGAGTGGATGAGGAAGGAGAAGTAGAAGGATGAATTTTAGTTTTGGAATTGTTGAGTTTGAGGTGATGGGTGTACTTCTGAGAGTTCCTGGCCCTGCCTTTCATTTAGAGATAGAATGGATGACGAAGGAGAAGTAGAAGAATGAATTTTGGTTTTGGAATTGTTGAGTTTAACATGATGGGTGTTTGAGTAAAAAATCTTCCTATGCTATTGGAGATAGAGACCAGGAGCAGAAAGGATCTCTCTCAGGTAGAAAGGCCTAGAAGAGAATGAGCAGATTGACTATCTTGAATTTAATTTCAGGTGATAAATGTGAACCACAACCTGTGCCTTCTGCTTCATAAAGCTTCAATTCTCCCACCTCAGGACACATTGATCCTATAACCATTTTACATGGTTTTCTTCCTGTTACACTAATATCTTTGGAAAGAGAATGATTAATATATGAGAGGTTTTTCTTGGCTGCTTTTTAATAGTTTTGAATGCTTTGAGCACAGGGAGAATATGCTAAGGCTAAGGGTTTTATTTTTATTTTACTTTATTGAACATACATAAAAACATAAGATCATGTAGAAAAATGAGGTACCATGTGTTTTATTTGTGGTACTGGGGATTGAACCGAGGGGCATTCTACCTCTGAGCTATACCCCAGCCCTGTTTTATTTTTTGTTTTGAAACAAGGCCTCAATAAGTTGCTGAAGCTGTCCTTGAACCTGTGATCCTCCTGTCTCTGCCTCCCAAGTATTGGGATTACTGGCATTGTGCCAACTCTCTGTCCTTATCACTTTTTTTTCCCCTAGTACTGGGGATTGAACTAAAGGGCATTCTACCTCCAAGCTATACCCCCAGGCCTATTTTTTATTCTTTATTTTGAAACAGGGTCTCACTAAGTTGCGGAGTGCCTCACTAGATAGCTGAGGTTGGCCGCAAACCCGGATCCTCCTTCTCAGCCTCCAAAATGCTGGGATTACAAGCGTGCGCCACCATGCCCGGCTTCTTATCACTTCTTTATGATTAAAATTTTCAAAATCCTTTCTTCTAGCTCTTTGAAATGTATAGTACATTGTCATTATCTATAGTCACCCTACCATGCATTAGCACAGCAGAGCTTCTACTCTTGTCCAACTATAACTTACTACCTCGTGTAACCTCCTTCCCTCTTTCTACTCTCCTGAGCTGTGGCAACCACCAGTCTATTCTTAACTTCTAAGGACACAACCACAAAAGAAAATGATAGACCAATATTTCTAATGAACATAGATGCAGAAATTCTCAGTAAAATGCTAGTATATCAAATCCAACAACACATTGAAAGAATTCATGAAGACCAAACGGGATTTATCCCAGGGATGCAAGGATGGCTCAAAGGCTAGGAGGCATTTTAAGACTGAGAGGAATAGCATACGAAAAGCAACCTCTAGTTAGTTAGAAAATGTGTAAATTCGTTAGACCAGGCGTGTTGACATAATTCTGTAATCCCAGTACTTGAGAGGTTTAAGAGTATTGCAGGTTCGAAGCCAGCCTCCGCAATTTAGCAAAACTCTCAGCAACCTAGTGACACCCTGTTTCCAAATAAAAAATAAAAAGGGCTGAGGTTGTGGCTCAGAGGTACAGTGCCCCTGTGTTCAATCCCCAGCACCATACACACACACACACACACACACACACACACACGCGCGCGCGCGCGCGCGCGTAAGTCTGAGTTATCCGTACCACTGCACGGTAGCCCTGGATCTGTTATGACAGCTCCATTCCATATTGCATTTAGAAAAGAATGGTGGTAAAGCCTATATTAAGTCTCACAAGGTCTTTTTTTGAGCCCTAGCAATATATTTAGTCATTGTCAATAACCACAAACTTTAGCATACTGTTTGAGCTTTCTAAAGCAGCTAGGTCTCTGGAACATGATGATAGGCTTTTGTGTAGAGCTTGAAAGCTGTTGCTGAGGCACGCCTTTTTGATATTCCTCTTAGAACTTTATTCTCTACAGTTTATAGCATGTTCCTACTTACAGATGACATTGGATTGCTCAAATATCATTATAGAGTGTGTAGCTATCTTAACAGGAAATAGCCTACCCCCTGGGTAATGTGTGAGACAGTGAAGAAAATCCTCAGTTGGTTGCCTATTATTTATGCTGCAGGTGTGTTTGCTGACATATATCCCCCTCTGCATTCATATTTTGAGGCCTTGGGCTATTCAGTTTAATAGAGAATGTTCCTATTTTTTTGGTACTAGGGATTGAACCCAGGGGTATCTTACCTCCAATCTACAACCCCAGACCTATTTTATTTTTTAGTTTGAGAGTCTCACTAAACTCCTGAGGCTGGCTTTGAATGTGTGATCTTCCTGTCTCAGCCTTCCAAGTACTGGGATTATAGGCATGCCCCACATCACGTCCAGCTGAATGTTCCTTTTTTTTTTTTTTTTTTGCAGTACTGGGGATTGAATCCAGGGGCATTGTACCTCCAAACTGCACCCCCAGTCCTAATTTTTATTCTTAATTTTGAAACAGAGTCTCGTTAAATTGCAGAGGGCCTCACTAAGTAGCTAAGGCTGGCTGCGTTCAGGATCCTCCTGTCTCAGCCTCCCAAGTACTGGAATTACAAGCATGCACCAGCACACCCCGCTCTGAATATTCCTATTTTTAAGTGTAGAAGATTAGAATCAAGTGAACTGAGGAGTCCAAAGCCTGTCTTTGTAAGGTTTCTTTGCACAAAGAGGTTGTAGCTCACTGGTAGAGCATTTGCCTAGCATGCACGAGGCCCTGGGTTCCATCCCCAGAGCTGCAGCTGCAGGGAGAGAGAAAGAGAGAAAGATAGCAGGTAGAGAACTTAGAAATTAATTTTGAGTACATGTCAAAAGACTTACCAGCCTTCCTAGTCATTGTTAATGTGGAAACAGAGTGATTCACATTGCATTTATGAAGATTAACATTTTTCTTTCTTTTTTTTTCAGTACTGGGGATTTTTTTCAGTAAAGGGGCATTCTACCTCCGAGCTACACCCCCCAGTCCTATTTTTTATTCTTTATTTTGAAATAGGGTGTCACTAAGTTGCAGAGAGCCTCACTAAGTAGCTGAGGCTGGCTGGGAACCTGGATCCTCCAGTCTCAACCTCCCAAGTACTGGAATTACAAGCGTGCACCACCACGTCTGACAAGATTAACATTTTTCTTATGGATATAATAGCACTATGCAATGCTATTTCTTTGGTCATGTGATACATATGCTTAGAAAAACTATCCCACATCTGATCACATCAGAATAAAATTATTTGGGAAGATAATCATGTGTCCTGGGTCATGTAGCTTGCAACAAGTTGTTTTTTTAATTGTTATTTTTGTGGTGCTGAGGATTGAACACAGGGAATTCTACCTTGGAGCTACACCTCCAGCCCTATTTTATTTTTTATTGGAAACAAGGTCTCACTAAGTTACTGAGAGCCTTGCTAAGTTGCTGAGGCTGGCCTGGAATCTGTGATCCTCCTGTCTTAGCCTCCCAAGTACTGGGATTACAGGCATGCACCACTATGCCCAGCTTGCAACAGGTTTTAAAGGAACAAGAATATTGAATCTGGAGCATTTTACCCAGTGGAGGTCCAAGATCCGTGTGAAGCGGGGAAGGCAGAGCTTGAGGGTGTGTGTGTGTGATCAACTCAGGTCCTTGCACATTGCTAAATATGCACTCCATCCATCCCTGAGCTATATCCCTAGCCCCAGTAATGCTAATGACAAATAGACTTGTATAAGTTGATAAAAACCTAATTCCAAAATGGCAAATTAAAAAAAAGAATATTGAATCTGTTATTATTGCAGAGAAAATTTCACCAGTTGTTCTGAGAGAAGAAGATATATATATATATTTTTTTTTGCGGTACTGGGGATTGAACTCAGGGGCATTCTACCTCCGAGCTATACCCCCAGTCCTATTTTTTATTCTTTATTTTGAAACCGAGTCTCACTAAGTTGCGGAGTGCCTCACTAGGTAGCTGAGGCTGGCTGCGAACCCGGATCCTCCGGTCTCAGCCTCCCGAATGCTGGGATTACAAGCGTGCGCCACCACGCCCGGCTAGAAGAAGATATTTAATGCCTCTATTCAAACTTCCCCATACTTTATTTGCTTCAAAATCCCCCAAAGGCAAACTGTAATTGCCTAAAACAAAACTAGCAAGGCACACAGATGAATATGGAAATGATTAGTAGTAGTCAGAAAATGAAATGTCACTGGTCTGTGCCACTATGTCAGTATCTCAGGTGTAGGAACCATTCTTTTGGGAGGGGAAATGCTACCTTTATCAATAGGGTTCTGTTAAAAATGATAAAGAAAAAAGGCACCAGGATAACATATGTATTTAGAAATACTTTTTTTTTTTTTAGAGCTGGTCAAATTTTAGTAGTTAGAACTTGTTTTTGATATATGTAGTAAAATTTTAAAAATCTTATTTTTTAAAAAAATAAATGCAGGAGCTGTTCGGGCTTATGAATTGGAGCTTAATTCGACAGATTCAGGAAAAGCCATTTGCCTGTATGCAAACTGGCAGATGAATTTCACAATACACTATGAAACCAGAAACAAAACAAATGTAAGTATATATTTGAATTTTTTTGTGGAGTTTTAAAATAAGAATTTAATTCTGACTTTTTTAACCATTTAGATACATTTATACAAATAAGGGCTCATGTTAAATGACTTAACACAAATTCTGTTTTTTTTTAAAACATCTTCTTGTAGGTATTTTAGTTTAGTGTTATAATGCATATTTATTCCATAATTATTCTATAATTGGTTCTTTGGAGTTTTTTTAGAGATGGGTAAGGACAAATGATGTGATGACTATATGGTATTCAGGTTTAACCAATTCTGTCATGTGTTTAAAATGTGCTAACATTAAAACTTTCCCTTTCTAAAAAATAGTTTAGTATTAAAATATCCTATTTTCGGATCTCCACTTAATTCTTTTGCCTTTTCTTTTGGTTAAGGTACTACCTGCTTATTGCCTATTTTTATAGAAAACCAGCTTAGGAGCTGTGGGTGTAGCTCAGTGGTGGAGCACTTGCCTCCTATGCCTGTAGGCTTTGAGTTCCATCCCTAGCACCACAAAACAAACAAAAATTAGCTAAAGAACAACAGTTTGGGCCAGTTTTTCTCTTCTCTTTAGACATACATGAATTCATCCAGAGGACTGGTGTATATCTGGAATCTGAAACTGGTTTATGCAGCACACCAGGCAAAGGTGTGGGGAATGTGTGATTTAGACTGAAGTGACATGCCCAACCAGTGTCCCTGTGGTTGGTGCTGTGACCTGTTTGTTCCTCACCGGCAAACTTATTTTTCTTTTAGAAAACGGTAACCATTTCAGACTTTGGCCCTGTGACATACAATGGAAGCACTTGTGGGGATGACAAGAATGGTCCCAAGATAGCAATGCAGTTTGGACCTGGTTTCTCCTGGATTGTGAATTTTACTAAGGATGGGCCTGCTTATTCAATTGACAGCATCTTATTTTCCTACAACATTAGTAATAGCACCACATTTCCTGATGCCGAAGATAAAGGTACTTTTTTTTTTTTTTTGTGGTATTGGGGATTGAACTCAGAGGCATTCTACCTCTGAGCTATACTCCCAGCCCTATTTTTTATTCTTTATTTTGAAACAGGGTCTCACTAAGTTGCAAAGGGCCTTACTAGGTAGCTGAGGCTGGCCATGAACCCAGATCCTCCTGTCTCAGCCTTCCAAATGCTGGGATTACAAGCGTGAGCCACCACGCCCGGCTATAAAGGTACTTTAAAAAATGGATTTGTGTTATGTTCTCTGGCTTTTTATTAGTGATAAAATGTAAGCAGTTTTAAAATCATCATTATACATTTCTGTCCTCCTAACTAGTCACTTCATGTCTTCGTAACCTCTCCCCTGCCCCCCTGTATAGCTTAGTGTTGAACACAATAATGATAGTGGCTATCATTGCTTGAGTTCTTTACTCTGTACCATTTATTACCCTGTGTTACCTACAGCATCTCACTTAATCCTTAACAGTAATACTGGGAAGTAGATATAATATCAGTTTTACAAGTAAAGGGAATGAGGCTTGATGAGATTGACTTTGCAGAGGTCATAAATCTAGTAGGTGGGTGAATAGCTGGTGTTTGAACTAAAGTCTGTTGAGCTATAGAACTCACTTTATTATTATTTACTTTATTCAGTAATGAGTATTCAGTGAATGTTGAATGAATGAGAAAATCTTTGCTAATAACTTTTAAATGTGTGAAAGTTCAGTAACCTGAGGCTAGAAGAAATGCCTCATCTTCAGATCTTTGTACCATTTAGATAGGATCTTGACTGAAAATTAAAAGATAAAGTTAAAATTATAAAAGTCAACATTGCTGCTATTTTGAGACAATTGTAGGCCAAAATTGAACTTGGGAAACATTGGCAATTGGGCCATTCTGTAATTCCCAGAACTAAAATGTGTATTAAAATATTTTGAAGGCATGGATAGCAGAGATTTAAGTTTTATTAGAGTTATAATTCTCTCCTCTCTTCCTCCTCCATCAAAATTGAATTAGTATGGTATTTATATTAATATTGTGTCTAAGAGTAGCTTAGCTCATCTCATAAATAGTGTTTCATTCTGATTCCAGAAACACAAGCAGATCTGCTTGAGTTGCCCAAACCTGGGGATTAACAACTCATTTGGATTTATGACTATCAAAAGATCATATTTTAAAGACTCAGAAGTAAATGAGCTCACATGAAACTTGAGAGCTAGCACATACTGAGACCTGAAAATCAAATCCTAATTTTCTTTTTATTAATCCCCCAGTTCAAGAGGATAAATAAAGCAAGTGGTTATTTGCTGAGTTATATATTTATCTTTGTGCTCTGCATTGTCTTTGAGAAATAAGACAGCATTTGCCACTTACTTTCAAGGAACTTAGAAACCAGTTGGGGAGACAAAGCTAAATTGGGTTCCTAAGTTATTTGGAAAAATTGGAAAACATTGAGCTCAGTCTTATTTCTTTTTTGTTTATATTTTTGTTTTGGAGGTAAAGGGGTCATAAATCATTTCTGACAATGTGAGTACAGCTCTAGACACTTTCTCTTAAAAGAGAAAAAGAACACAGGAAACTCTGCATATGGTACCAAGTCCCTGAACCCGTCTGTGGATCTCTGGAGCTAAGAGCACCCTCTTTATTTTATTATATTTTATTTTTTGGTACTGGGATTAAACCCAGAGGCATACCTTCAAGCTATACCCCCAGACCTATTTTATTTATTTATTTTTAAATTTATTTTTTATTGTAGTAATTTGTGCAATATAGCATACATCTTTGTTAAGTTCAAGTTGTTAACAACATATTTGCACACAATTCTCATTTGACTCCTTCCCCAATTCCCACCCCGCTCCCTCGCCCTCCCTCCCCCTCAGGTTCAGTTCAGTGAGTGACCTTGATATGATTGTGTAAGTACATCATATGCCTTAGGGTGTCCCTCTGCCCCATGCATCCACTACAACTAAATCAACTTCTTTGCTTATCGAGGATCTCTCCTTTTCATCTGGAGACCCTCCTATATGCCCCAAAATGGTCTCACTAGGTTGCTGAGGCTTGTCTTGAACCTGTGATCCTCTTTTTTTTTTTTTTTATAGTACTAGGGATGGAACCCAGGGGCATTCTACCTCCGAGCTATACCCCCAGCCCTATTTTTTTTTATTCTTTATTTTGAAACAGGGTCTCACTAAGTTGCGGAGGGCCTCACTAGGTAGCTGAGGCTGGCTGCAAACCCGGATCCTCCAGTCTCAGCTTCCCAAATGCTGGGATTACAAGCGTGCACCACCATGCCCAGCTTGAACCTGTGATCCTCTTGTCTCAGCCTCCTAAGTACCGAGATTATAGGCATGTGCCACCATGCCCGGCTTTAAGAGTGCCCTCTTTAAAAGTATTCTCACCAGTGGGCCTGATTAGGAGTAGAGAGAAAGGAAAAGTGAGTATGTAGTGGAGAAGTAGGATTGGTGGGGAAATAGGGCCTGAGCTGAAACTCAGCTAATGGTTGAATTTGAGTAAACAGAGAATTTTGAGCAGGATGTTTCCAGCAGGGGGAAGCATTGCCTGTGCAACAGTCATTGGAGAGCTGCCTGATGAAAATAGAGACTGTGTGTACAGCAGGAGGAAAACAAAGTTGGCCATGTGTACAGTGAGTCAAAATTATAGTAGGCCTCAGAAGCCAAGGAAAGGCTTTTAGCTTGAATGAGGTAGGCACTGGGGAACCATTGTAAGTTTTTTAAGCCATAGAATGATATAACAAAAGCAGAGAGGGTAGTTTATAAAGAATATTTTGCAGGATTAATTTGGAAGCAAGGAGACTGCGGGCAGAGTTGCCAGCTTGAGAGGCTATTACAGTAGTCAAGGGATGATGCAATAAATTCTTGGGCCATAGGGACAGCAGTTAAAAGAGGAGGGGTTTAATCTGATGTATTTGGATAGAAAAACTAAAACATTAACACCTCCCTCTTCCTCTTTTATTTTAAATAAGGGAACAAGGGAAGGAGTACTTTTTCTGTTACTAGCTTCTAATAGGGTACTTGAAAATATTTGGAATGTAAAATGACTTCCTTAAATGCACTGTTGATAATTGTTTTTTAAATAATTCAGTATTTCAAAATACTTATTTTCAGGTATCTGATAACTGAAGTAACTTTGAAGCTATTTTCTTGTGTGTGTATGGTACTGGGGATTGAACCCAGAGACATTCTGTTTCTGAGATACACCCCCAACCCCTTTTTTTAATTTTTGTTTTGTTTTGAAACAGGGTCTTGCTAGGTTGCTGAGGCTGGTTGTGAACCTGTGATCCTCCTGTCAGCCTCCCAAGAACTGGGATTACAGACGAGGCATGCACCACCACACCTGACTTGTTTTCTTTTAAAAATGTTTTTACGATTAAATTGCAAACAAAGCTCAGAGAATAATATAACAGACCCACAGGTAGCTGTTACCCATAATTAATAAATGTCATTTTTAATGTTTCCTTCATTGTTTTATTAAATAAATAAAACCTTATAGATACATTGGAAGTTTCCTTTCTTTTCATTCTCCAACTCCATTTCCTTCCTGCCTGCAGAGAGGCAACCATTCTCATGACTTTGGGGTGTAGATTTCTTGTTCATTGTTTATATTTTACTACTTATGTACATATTCATAAACAATACATAGTTTTAAAAACTTATGTTTCACAGTGTAACCACAACATGTCTACAACTTGTACTATTCATTTGTTTTTGAGGCCTATCTACACACAGGCAGTTCATCTATCTGTTCACTTTTTTTTTTGTGGTACTGGGGCTTGAACACAAGGACATTCTACCTCTGAGCTCCACCCCCAGCCCTATTTAATTTAATTTATTTATTTTGTGGTACTGGGGATTGAACACAGGGGTTTTCTACCTCTGAGCTACAACCCAGCCCTATTTTATTTTTATTTTTGAAACAGGGTCTCATCTCGCTGGGCTGATAAGAGTCTCATTACTTGCTGAGGCTGGCCTTGAACCTGCAATCCTCCTGTCTCAGCCTCCCAAGTACTTACTGGGATTAGAGGAGTGTGCCACACACCTGGCTTATTTATTTATTTTTTTTAGCAAGTTCTCGCTAAGTTACAGATGACCTTGCTAAGTTGCTAAGGCTGGCCTGAAACCTGCAATCCTCCTGTCTTAGCCTCCCAAGTACTGGGATTATGGGATGAGTCACTACTCCTGGCTATCTCTTCACTTTTGTTAACAGTGAAAAATAGTTTTGGGGAAAATGTTCTAGTTCATTGGTTTAACAAAGAGTTCCTTTTACCATTAGGGGGTGCCAAGGCATCATGCTGCCTGGCTACATGGTGGAGAACCACAGAAGGCATCCTGTATTAAGGACCTTGAAATACCTTCCTTTCTCACTGCTTCTCCAAAAGAAACTAGGCCATTTTTTTTTTTTTTTTTTGCGGTATTGGGAATTGAACTCAGGGGCATTCTACCTCCGAGCTATACCCCCAGCCCTATTTTTTTTTTTTTTTACTTTATTTTGAAACCGGATCTCACTAAGTTGCGGAGTACCTCACTATATAGCTGAGGCTGGCCGCGAACCCGGATCCTCCAGTCTCAGCCTCCTTACAAGCGTGCGCCACCACGCCCGGCTGAAACTAGGCCATTTAGATAAGTGTGATAGTAGTCTTGAAGTTTCACTATAGGCATTTCTTTGTTATTGTTGATACTAGGGATTGAACCCAGGGACATTCTACCACTGATTTTTTTATTTTGCAACAGAGTCTTGTTAAGTTGCCCAGGATGGACTAGAACCTATGATCTTCCTGTCTCAGCCTCTCAAGTACTGGGATTACAGGCATGTGCCTGGCTCACTATAGACATTCTGATAAAAACTCTATATATAATGGCTGTAATTTACTTCTTATCACTTTATTCCTGACTTCTTGGAAACAGCTATTCTTACCCTGTTTTATAGGAGTTGTTTCTGTTCATGACCCTTTGGCAATCAGTGTTCCATTGAATGACATCTTTAGATGCAATAGTCTGAGGACTGTAGAAACGAATGGTGTTGTTCAGCGCTATTGGAATGTTCTTGTGCAAGCTTTTGTCCAAAATGGCACAGTGAGCAAAAAAGGTGAGTACTTAAAATGTGTATTTCTATGTTTGAGTCTTAATTTAAGAGTAGTATGCAATGTGGTGTTCATTGAGGTCATTTTCTGAAAGCATTTATATATTAATGCATATTTTTAGCTTACACTAAAGTTTTTATAAATAATAGCATTTTTTTGTGGAATTTGCAATTTATTTATCTTTTTTGTTTTGTAGTATGGGGATTATACCCAGAGGCGTTTTACCTTTGAGCTACCCCAGCCCTTTTTTTAATGTTTTGTTTTGAAACAGCCTCCTTAGGTTACTGAGAGTCTCACTAAGTTGCTGAGTCTGTCTTGATCCTGAGGTTCTCCTATAGAGACATGTGCCACCACTCCTGGCTATTTATCTTTTATAATTTTAATTGTTGCATTATAATTATACACAATAGTGGAATTCATTGTTACATATCTGTACATACACATAACATAATTTGATCAATTTCATTCACCAGTGCCTCCCTTCTTCCCTCCCTCTGTCTCCTTTCCTCTACCCTAGTAGTCTTTTCTATTTTCCTGAGATCTCCTCCTCCCCCTTTTTTCTCTAGCTTTCACATATGAGAGAAAAAGTACAACCCTTGACTTTGTGAATTTGGCTTATTTCACTTAACATAAGGTTCTCAAGGAACTCAACTTGCAGTATAAAGTTTATGGCATACATGTGAAATGGCCTTTTCAGCAACTTTTTTTTTGGTAGTGATGAGGATGGAACCTAAGGCCTTGAACATGCCAGGCAAGTGCTCTACTGCAGAACAACACCCCTAGCACTGAAATGGTCTTTTAAAAAGCTCTACCTATAATGTTTTCAGCTGATAAAATC
>PVLC010008941.1:17374-29874 GCA_004027655.1 Graphiurus murinus
ACTGGGGATTGAACTCAGGGGCATTCTACCTCCGAGCTACACCCCCAGCCCCATTTTTTATTCTTTATTTTGAAACCGAGTCTCACTAAGTTGCGGAGTGCCTCACTAGGTAGCTGAGGCTGGCCGCGAACCCGGATCCTCCGGTCTCAGCCTCCCGAATGCTGGGATTACAAGCGTGCGCCACCACGCCCGGCTCAGCTGATAAAATCTAATCTTCAATCAGATCCTCAAATAGCTTGGTCGTCTGCTCTTTAGAAGTTCCAAAAGCAAAGCTTAGAAATTGGATTTCTGTGTTCTCATCTTGACTTTTCTAAGTTAGTTTTTTTTTGGGGGGGGTATTGAACTCAGAGGCATTCTACCTCTGAGCTATACCCCCAGCCCTATTTTTTATTCTTTATTTTGAAACCGAGTCTCACTAAGTTGTGGAGTGCCTCACTAGGTAGCTGAGGCTGACCGCGAACCCGGATCCTCCGGTCTCAGCCTCCCGAATGCTGGGATTACAAGCGTGCGCCACCACGCCCGGCTCTCTAAGTTAGTTTTAAAACTTGTATGTGACTTTATAGAAAAGTAATAATGTCTCATTCACCAGTCCTAGAAAACTACTAACCCTTCTAAGAAGTGGTTGAAATGCCTATGATTTGCTTGTAGGGGTAATGTAACTGAAAGTTTCATATGTGTTTAAATACTTTAACTATTTCTAAACTTTTTTCCTAGTAAACAGTATCCTTCCTTATAATGCTTGTTTATGGGGAAGAAGAAGGAAGGCTAGGTAGGGATGAGGTGTTTTCAGACTTAAATCTCTGAATTTAGCCTGGTGTGGTGGTGCATGCTTGTAATTCCAGTACTTGGGAGGCTGAGACAGGAGGATCGCAGGTTTGTGGCTAGCCTCAGCTACTTTGTGAGGTCATCTGCAACTTAGTGAGATCCTGTTTCAAAATAAAGAATAAGGGCTGGGATGTAGCTCAGTGGCAAAGCGCTTGCTTTGCAACACTCTGGGTTCAGTGCCAAAAAGACCAAAAAAAAAAAAAAAAAAAAAAAAAAAAAAAAAAAAAAAAAAAAAAAAAAAAAAAAAAAAAAAAAAAAAAAAAAAAAAAAAAAAAAAAAAAAAAAAAAAAAAAAAAAAAAAAAAAAAAAAAAAAAAAAAAAAAAAAACCGACCAGAAAAAAAAGTGAAGCTAAAAAAAAGAAAAATTTTTTTTTTGCCAGGTGTGGTGGCGCACACTT
This sequence comes from Graphiurus murinus, assembly GCA_004027655.1. Lineage (NCBI taxonomy): Eukaryota > Metazoa > Chordata > Mammalia > Rodentia > Gliridae > Graphiurus > Graphiurus murinus. Next base: position 18,598 of record PVLC010008941.1, read on the forward strand.
GTAATCCCAATACTTGGGGAGTCTGAGACAAGAGGATCATGGGTTCATGGCCAGCCTCAGCTACTTAGGAGGCCCTCCACAATTTAATGAGACCCTGTTTCAAAATAAAGAATAAAAAATAGAGTTAGGGTATGGTTTGGAGGTAGAATGCCCCTGAGTTTCATTCCTGGTACCACAAAATAAATAAATCACTGAATTTCACATCAGGGGCAAGTGAAATTCTTTGAGAATAAAGGCATTTAATGGTATGAACCAAGAGCTGTGTATGTATATTTTTCTGACACTCTGTACCCCAATGTGAAGTAAAATTACAGTGCACCCCAAAATAAATACTAAATTAAAAAAAGGAAAAATATGTGTTTGTGGCCACATTTGAGTAGATTAAACCTTTGGATGTGTCCTGAGTTTGTCTGCTGTGTCATATTTCATAGAGGTTATCTGTTGTTTATGAAGTGACAATTTTGAAAACCTCTGCCTCATTTAGTTTCCAATGTATTAACAAGGTATTCCTTTCTCCTAATTAACCCTCTTGGATTTCTATTGTGGGAACTATTTTGCTCTTCCTTGGCCTAGTCAATTAAGAAAAAGAGCACTGTAGTTTATTTTTTCCTTTGCTTGCTTGCTTGTTTTAGAGTACGTGTGTGAGGAAGACAAATCTTCCACAACACTGGCACCCATCATTCATACCACTGTGCCATCTCCTACTACAACACCCACTCCAAAGAAAAAACCAGAAATTGGAACCTATTCGGTTAGTAACGGCAGTAGCACTTGTCTGCTGGCTAGCATGGGGCTGCAGCTGAACATCACTCAGGACAAGGTATATCTGTCTGCTTCTACCAATACATCCTTTCTGTATTTCCTTCCAAATATGTGTATCTTCCTGTCAGCCCAAGAGTAGTGTTGTCAGAATGATTCAGTTTTAAATGGAGATTTGATGTTGTTGAGTTTTCATTAGTTTGGAGTTACTATGTATGAACAGTTAATATCACTTACAAGGTGCTGTCTTGGCCAACAGAAAACCTAGAGATTGATAGGACTCTGTGGAGATGAGATTCTGTTTGTCCTTAATGGATCAGAGCACACATAGTTGAGCTTTATTTTAGTAAGTTTAAAATATGATTCCTGGTCTGGGGTATAGCTCAGAGGTAGAGCATTTGCTTAGCATGCTTGAGGCCCTGGGTTTGATCTGCAGCACGCTTTATCTGAAATGCACTGTAGATCAATGTACAGGAATAGTGCAGCTTTCTGTTTCTCCAGCTATTCAATGACTCAGATTTTACAGACACGTTCAAGTACACACTGGCTCTTCTGGTTGCAGTGCCTCTCTGGGGCTCTAGAGGGAGTGCCAGTGAACAGTCCCATTTCCAGACTGCGATTGAAACCAGCTAGACAGATGGCTCTTGTGCTCTGTACAAATGTATGTTTTCATTTGACTCATTACTGAGGAAGCTTCCCTCTTGTTGTTGTTTTAAGTTGTCTGAGTCATAGCCTGAGGCCTGTACCAAGTTTGCTTGAAAGTAAGACACCATGGATTTAAGTATCCAAACAAAGAGTTTTTGTTCAACATTGAAGTTGGTCTTATTAGAGTATAAGGCTTTGCTGTCAGCTTTTATAGTTAATTTGCATCTTTCCCCTTTTCCTTACCCCAAAGGTTTCTACAGTTATTAACATCAACCCCAATACAACTGGTGTCACTGGCAGCTGCCAGCCTCAGACTGCTCAACTCAGCCTGAACAGCAGCAGCATTAAGTATCTTGAGTTTGTCTTTGCCATGGTGAGTAACAGATTTTTTTCTAAAGTTAGTTTTATTATTTGAGGAATACATCTGAAAGTAAATAGTTGTGTGGTGGTGGTGGGGGAGTATGTTTAGCATTATTTTCCATTTCAACATTACTTAATTCTACAGTGTAGTCCATTGATCCCTGTTTTTCCCTTAGAGTCTGCTTGGTGGTATGCAGATGAGACTCTTATATTAATGTTTACCAAGAGAGGCCATTTGGCCATTATATGAACTCTAGGGTAGGAGCAAGAATTAACTTACCTTTAAAAAATACACAACAATCTACCTAATCTCTCCATAGAAAAGTAATTTCCTTGATAATATATCTTTTCTATTATTGGTTAAACAATTGTCATGTTTGTTATATTTCTAACCCTTTAGAAGTAAGGCTGTAATAGTGTTAGTAATAATAGTAGCTACCATTTGTTAATTACAGTTGGCCCTCTGTATCTATGGGTCTGCTTCCATGGATTTAACCAACCTTGGATCAAATATATCAAAAGAGCCAGGATGTAGCTCAGTGGTAGAGTGAGTACTGCAAAAAAATTACATCTGTACTGAACATGTACAGGCTTATATTCTTACCACTAATCCCTAAACAATATAGTATAACTACTTTTACATTTTACTGGGCATTATACATAATTTAGAAATGATTTAAAGTGTACAGGAGGATGTGGATATATGAGGCTCTGGCCTCAATTTCCAGCACTCCCCCCCACCCAAAACCCAAACTAAAAACTCATCCTCTTAAATATGGTAAGAGGTAAGAGACAGCTTCCCTAGATACATTTTCTTTTAATGTTATCTCATAGGAGTTAGGGTCAATAAAAATGAGGAAAGTAATATTTTAGGTCATTCTCTTTTGAGCAAGTTTGATCTTTCTAGCTGTGGTAGGCTCATGAAAGAACATAGCTTCTTCTGGCTCTCATGGGAAATGTTCAATGTTAATAATTACAATATTTATTTCACTTAGCTGACTATTGTTTTTGTGGCACTTGGGATTGAACCCAGGGGGCTTTCTAACTCTGAGCTGTATCCTCAGCATTTTTTATTTTTTATTTTGAAACAGGGTTTCGCTGAGTTGCTGAGGGTCTCACAAGTTGCTGAGGCAGGCCTTGAACCTATGTTCCCCCTATTTCAACTTCCCAAGTACTGGCATTACAGGTGTGTGTCACCACATCCATATTCCTAGCAGACTATTTTTTTTTCTTTTGTGGTACTGGGGCTTGAACTCAGGAGCATTCTACCTCTGAGGTAGAATACCCTGAGGTCTTGCAGGTCTTGCTAGGTTGCCAAGGGCCTCACTAAGTTGCCGAAGGTGTCCTTGAACCTGTGATTCTCCTTTCTCAGCCTCCCAAGTACTGGGATTACAGTTGTGCTCCACCACGCCTAGCTCCCAGCAGACTATTTTAAAATGTAATCCAGTGAGTGCAGTGGCACATTCCTGTAATCCCAACTGCTTTGGAAGCTGAGGCAGGAGAGTCTCAAGTTCGAGGCCAGCCTGGGCAATTTAGTGAGACTCTGTCTGAAGATAAAAGCTGGGAGTGCAGCTCAGTGGTAGATAGAGTGCTTGTCTAGCATTTGTGAAGCCCTAGGCTTGATTATCAGCACTACTAAATAAATAAATAAAATGTAATCCAAAATAGTGTTATTTTAACTGGTGAACAGGCACTTTGAAAAGGGAAGAAACTCCTGCAATGTCATCACAGTTCAGGGGCCCCACAGCAGCTTCAACCCTGTTGTGATAGGTATTCTTCAGAAGGATTTATAGAATTTGAGTATGTTATGTGAGGCTGCCATGAGGGGATCCAAAGAAGAAAGCCTATTGTCTTAAGGAGCCTACAGCTTAGTGGTAAAGATAGAAACACACAAATAATTACCATTTTTGTGGCAGGCCTGCATACCGTGCTCAGCTTTTGAACTTGATTCTGTGGACAGTAGTGTACTGTGTGGAAGGTGCGTAGAGTAGGATGAATGCCAGACCAGAGGTTAATACAGAGTGCCAGAGGAGAGAGGAGAAGTAGGGGCTGGAGGTTAATTTTGGCTTGAGAGTCAGAAAAGTCTAATGGAAGAGATGGTATTTGAGCTGGGCCTGAAGGGACGCATCTGATTTGTATATATGGAGATAAGTGGAAAAGTATAGAATATCCCCGGATAAAGTAACATAGTCAGGACCAGCTGGGAAAATGATGTAGGTGGTGTGTTTAATGAGAGTATGGGAATGTAGTTGGGACCACTTGTGAAGAGCCTTGAATGCCAAGTCAAGATGTTACCTGAGCAAAGAGAGATGTGAGGAGGTCATCAAGTCTCCTTATGCTTCCTTCAGAAATTTCTCTCAAGTCTGTCCCCTTGTTTTCATACCTCTCTGCGTTTGATCTGGTTCCAGCCATATTACCTGTTGTCTGTACTGTCCAAACAGCCTCCTATCTAGTCCCTCCCCTTCTTTATCTCCCTCATCTTAATCTCCCCAAAGTGCAACTCTTCCTCAAATACTCAGTCTCTGTTTTGCCAAGGTAACATCTAAAGTCCATGGCAGTGTAACTGAGGCCCCTTTCCCATGCAGCGCAGCTGGCACCCACAGTCTCAATTTCTTCCACTCTCTTGCATGAAACTCATACTTCCTTCACCCTGACTTCTGTGCGCATTTTTGAAGTGGGAGAGCACAGGTGTGACTGCTTCATAGACTCCCTCAGCCATGCTTGCTTGGTTTACACCCCAGCTTACTGACTACTAACTGCATAGCCATGGGGGGGTCACTTAGCATCTCTTTGCTTGGATTACTCCATTTCCAAATGGGGACTACAACAGCATCTGTTGCATGTGGGTTATTGCCATTATTCAGCAAAGCCTCATATGCAAAGTTTGAAGAGCAGTGATAGATGCTTAGTAAGCTGTTGAATGCTAGCGTACCTAGGATTATGCTTATTTTCTGACTACCTTTCCACATGCTGGTGACTTCTCTAATACCTTTTTCTACTTGTTTCCTAACCAAATCCTGTCCAGTTCAAATGCCTCTTGCCTAAGCTGGCATTTCTTTTGCCCTTTTCCTTCTGTGGAAGTAATTTCTCTCCTAGCAATGTTCATAACTAACCACTTTCTGTTTTGTTATATGATTGTTTATTTATACATTTATCTTATATTCCCTGGCAGATTGTATCACTATGAGGATAGGATTCAAGTCTGGTTTTCTTTGCTAGCTCCCTGGAACACCTAGACATACTACCCTTTGTGTGTATGTGTGTGTGTGTGTGTGTGTGTGTGTGTGTGTGTGTGTGTAGGGGGGGCCTGGGGATTGAACTCAGAGGCATTCTGCCTCCAAGCCACTCCCACAGCCCTTTTAATTTTTTTGGAAACAGGGTCTCACTAGGTTGCTGAGTCTCGCTAAATTGCTGAGGCTGATTTTGAACCTGCAATCCTCCTGACTCATTTTCCCACGTACTAGGATTACAGGTGTGTGCCACCATGCCTGACTCATATTGCCTTGTACATACTGAATACTCAAACAGAATGACTGGCTGATTGGTTTGAGTTTCTAAGAAAAGATAATAGTGGGGGAGGGGAGGGAGGATAGAGGGAGGTTGGGTAATAGGTATACAAACAGTGAGATAGAAGGGATAAGATCTGGTGGTCTGCAGCACAATGGGAGAACTGTGGTTCACAGTAACCTATTATATATTTTGTGAAGTTTAAGAAGAGAGGACCTCAAAGCCTCCAAACATGAAGAAATGATAAAGAGCTGGCCATGGTGGCACACGCTCGTAATCCCAGTACTTGGGAGGCTGAGACAGGAGGATCGCAGGTTCGCGGCCAGCCTCAGCTACCTAGTGAGGCCCTCTGCAACTTAGTGAGACCCTGTTTCAGAGTAAAAAGTGGGCTGGGAGCCGGGCGTGGTGGCGCACGCTTGTAATCCCAGCATTCGGGAGGCTGAGACCGGAGGATCCGGGTTCACGGCCAGCTTCAGCTACCTAGTGAGGCACTCCGCAACTTAGTGAGACTCGGTTTCAAAATAAAGAATAAAAAATAGGGCTGGGGGTATAGCTCGAAGGTAGAATGCCCCTGAGTTCAATCCCCAGTTCTGCAAAAAAAAAAAAAAAAAAAAAAAAAAAAAAGGGCTGGGGGTGTAGCTCAGAGGTAGAATGCCTCTGGGTTCAATCCCCAGCATCACAAAAAACAACAACAAAAAAGGTAATAGTGATCTGAGTTCAGGAGGCTGAGGCAGGAGTATCATAAGTTTAAGCCAGCCTGAGCAACTTAGCCAGACCCCATTTCAAAATAAAATTTTAAAAAAGGTTGGGGATATAGCTCAGTGGTAGAGTTTACGTAGCTTGTGTGAGATTCTGGGGTCAATCCTCAGTCCCTGCAAAAGGAATAGCAACAAGAAAAATCAATAAATAAAATGAATTAATAAAGTAAACAAAAGAGATAATATTAATGAAATGTAAAGAGTAGAACTAGAAGGGCTGAAAGGCAGGGAGCTTAGGTAAGAGGCTGTTGTGATCTAGGCTAGAGGTGGTGTGGACTCAGCAAGCGGCTTGAGGAATGAAATCAAAGGCATGTATCAGAGGGTCTAAGAACCACATGTCTATTCCTATGGTCTTTAAAGTCAGAAATGTGAAAAAGAATTTTGTCACATTTTGAGTTCTCTTCCTTAGTTGGAGTTTATTTGACTGGCCTCCTTCTCTGTACTATAGATGGTAACCGTACCTGTAAATAGTTGTGATATGTTGATTAACTGGAAGCTCTTTTTCAAACAGAAAAATGAAAACCGATTCTATCTGAAGGAAGTTCATGTCAGCATGTATTTGTTTAATGGCTCTGGTAAGCAAAGCTTTGGCCTGGGGGAAGGAGAGTGTGGGTTATACTGTAGACATAGAAACTATACGTATCTTATTACCAAATAATGCCTTATTTAATGAGATCTTGTAAAAAGTATAACTTGAACTTAAAATACTTAAAAGTATACAGAACTTAAAATCTGTAACTTTTTTTTCCCTTTTCTCATTTTTTAAAATTTTTTATTCTTTTATTGTAATAATGCGTGCTTTGTATTTATACATTTTTGTTAGGTACAAATTGATAAAGACAAATGTGCACACATTTCTCATCTGACCCTATCCCCAATTCCCACCCCGCTCCCTCGCCCTCCCTCCCTCTCAAGTTCAGTTCAGTGAGTGATCTTGATACTAAAATCTATAACTTTGAATTGTGATGTCCTTTTGCTGTATCTAATCATTTCAAAGTATTGTGGAAAACAGTAAAGGAAGTGACTGACTTATGGTAGAGACATCTATAGAAATATAAGGGAGCCAGGCATAGTGGCAACATGCCTCTAATCCCAGCTCCTTGGGAAGTTGAAACAGGAGGATGACACATTTGAAGTAATCCTGGGCAACTTAGTGAAAACCTGTTTCAAAGTAAAAAAATAAAATGGGCTGGGATGTAGATCAGTGATAGAGAGCCTATGGGTTCAATCCTCAGTACTGAGAATTAAAAAAAGAAAGAAAGAAAGATAAGGGAACCTCATAAGAATTACTTTTTGTAGTTAGAGCCTCTCCCTCACGCTCCCATACTTCACTGAAAGGCCCTGAGGACTGTCCCATTTTTGATGTTGATAGGATAAGAAGTTACTAATCTGTTTTTTTTCTGTAAAGTTTTCAGCACTTCAAATAACAACCTTAGCTACTGGGATGCCCCCCTGGGAAGTTCTTATATGTGCAACAAAGAGCAGACTGTCTCAGTGTCTGGAACGTTTCAGATAAATACCTTTGGTCTAAGGGTTCAGCCTTTCAATGTGATGGAAGGAAAGTATTCTACAGGTAAGAATAAAGCAAACTTTATTCATAATTTATGTTCTTCTGTTGACTGACAGGTGATTCTTCCTTCGAGTTGTCGAAATTTATGTATTACAAGAGAGAAATATGAATTCATCTTTTGACTCTGATGCATAAAGAGTTCTTATGGTCTTGAGCAAGCTGTGTAACTCTATATTTGGCTCATCATTTTGCACAAAGTAAATGTTTTTATGGTCTGAAAGCCATTTTCAGCTTTAAGTGAGCTTACTTGGAATAGAGATGTTCCCCCTAGTTTTGAGTTTAGAGGTGATGGCACCTTGGAGCAGAGCTGTATCTTCTGTCTGCCTTCTTGGAGTCATGTCTCCTGGGAAATATTTTCATACCTCAATGAAAGCAGTTTGGTTTGATTTTAAGACACAAGATAAAGAGTGATAGCAAAGCCTGAACTATATTTTTGCCATCCAGAATAATCTGGAGAGTCCTCAAAGCATGTGTCAGTGCAAATGAGACTTTTTAAAGATCTACTCAGGGTTAATGCTGGTATGTATATGATTTTTAGTGAAACCTTTGTGAAGGACTCATTATAATATATTCATATGAATGTGAAAAATATCTTTGGTATTACAAGATTAAAATTTGCATGAAGGAAAAACATATATAAAATTCCTTAAGTAGTTCCTCCTTTTAAACCAATTAATTGGAGGTATGTGGATCACAGATTTACTGAGCCATAGCTATCCTAGCCACCCACATCCTTTTAAATAACTCTATGGTTTAGAAGGAAATATAGAAGCTGTGTTTAAAAGTGAATGTGCTAGACAGGCATGGTGGCACACACCTGTAATCCTAGTACATGGGAGACTGAGACAGGAGAGTTGCAGGTCCAAGGGTAGCCTCAGTAATTTAGCAAGTCCCTGTTTCACAAAAAACAAAAAAGAGCTGAGGGTATAGTTTGAAGGTAGAATGCCCCTGGGTTCAATATCCAGTGCCAAAATAATAAAAAAAAACAAATAAATAAAAATAAAAAAGTGAATGTGCTGTGAGCCATTTAACTGCTTTTACATTGATAATGAATACTTAGTCCGACTTGATTCGGCCAAAATAAGAATTGTCCTCTTTTCTTTCTTTTTTTTTTTTAATTCAGCCAAAATAAATTGGGCGCTTTACCCTACTATGCTTGTGACTCGGAAGGTTAATCACAACTTTAAAAGTATCTTCAAGAACTCATTTTCCCTTTTGTCAGTTTTACTTATATACTTCAATTATTTTGATCCTTTAATAGCTTTATTTTTGGAGTATTAATCTAGCTCTCCTACATCATTACCATAAGTTTAGGTCCAGATTTGTGTTAAGATTTTAAAATCAGCTAGGCATGGTGTTGCACACCTGTAATCCTAGTACATGGGAGGCTGAGAGAGGAGGATCACAGGTTCAAGACCAGCCTCAGCAACTTAGCAAGACTCTCAGCAACATGGCCAGGCCCCATTTCAAAAAAAAACAAAAAATAAAAAGGGACTAAGCTCTCAGGTAGAATGTCCCTGGCTACAATCCCCTGTACCACAAAAGGCAAACAAACAAAAAAAGAATTAAAAATTACTTGCAGTGTTATTATCAGTTCAGGCCACTTATCTAGTCAGCTATAATAGAGATGAGCTGTGCTCTGTGTCTAATTTGAAACTTTGGTTTTTATGTACATAAAATATAAAATGTCACCCCAAGAGATATGCAGTGTTGAATACTGGTGGTAAATGAGTAATCTATTTGTGAAACTGAATTTTGGGCTGTGAGTTGCTGAGGCTAGCCTGTGGACTGTGGTTTGTTAACCCCTAATGTAAGGAGACTCCAGATCCAACCTAGCTCTTCTGATCCCATGACACCCTGTTGTCCTCAGTTTTTCCAAGGGCATTTGCTCTACCACTGAGAGGTTAATCTGGCTATATAGAAGTGGGTTACATTTGCTCTCTTCATTTCTGATAAAGCAATACTCTTATTTTGGAAAAGACATGGAATATAAACACACAAACACATACATATATGTAATGTATATACACACATGTATGTGTAATGTATACATCATATAATACAGTGTTTATTCATAGATATAAATGAATTCATGTATTCATATATATATATACACACACACAAACACAAATGAAAGGATAAATCAGTTTTAGGATTTTAATTTTAGAAGAGTCAATAATTTTCTAATGTATTATCATAAAAATATTCCTATCTTAGTTAAAATTGGTTTTGTAAGAGCATTTCTGACTTTTGAATCAACATCTTTTACTTTTGAACATTCCCTTTTGATTATACTCATTATTTGTTACACACTTTTTCTCACTTACAGCTCAGGAGTGTTCGCTGGATGATGACACCATTCTAATACCAATTATAGTTGGTGCTGGTCTTTCAGGCTTGATTATCGTTATAGTGATTGCTTACCTAATTGGCAGAAGAAAAAGTTATGCTGGATATCAGACTCTGTAACACTAATCCATATGTGATCTCTGTTACAAAATAATAAAGCAAGTACAAGTTCCAACATGCAATACTGTTCTGTTTAAGGTATATTTAGGTATAGTCTTGCTTTTAGAATGGGTGGCATGGGAGATTTTTAACTTAAACAAAAAATCCAAAAAAACCTATCAATTAGCCAATATGATTTTGGTTTCCCCAACCAAGAAATAATTATTTCTATAGCACAAGACACGTGCAAAATCACCTGGATGATATTGGTTCTATTTTACTGTATTGAATTAGTATCTCCGTGTTCATTTATATAATTTGCCTGGAAATACACAGTTTAGGAAAAAACAAATTTTAAAAAGATTTTTCCCTGCATGAGGTTGAGTGGGAACAACATATTATACAGTGGATTTGTACTTGCTCCTTTTGCATTTTTTGTGATTTTGTTTGCAGGTTAACTTAGTTACTTTGGCATTGCTGCATATTTGACCTATGAGAGAGATGCTAGTAGATTTGAACAGGGCATAGTGTATTATATTCTTACAAATGAATACACATTTGTATTTAATGTGGCTATAATGACAAAAGATACAAAAGCTTTTAAAATTTTAGTAGAGGTGTTAATCTTATTTAATCCTTTAAAAAAAACTGGACATTTCAGTCTTTTAAATTCCAAGACACAAGACTATTCCAACTGGGCATTTCAATCTGTTTTTATGTGCTTTATAGATAATTGCTAGGCAGTGCCAACTGAGGGCATTAGTCCTTTGTACCCATAAATTGGCCTCTCCATATAGTACTAAAATTAATGCAGAGTTCTCTTTCAATTTCCAGTGTTGCTTATTAGTGATAATGTGTTTTATTCTTTCTTTTTTCTTAACGAAGAAATGCAAGTATGTCTTAGAACCTAGATAAAGTGCACTTACACTTAGAAAATAACTTGTAGCTAACCCAAAAATCTTGGTCTTCCATTAGTCCATTAAAAAGTTATTCGATTCCAGTTTGCATTGATTGCAACAGCATTTGCTAATATGACTTTCACATTTGAACATTATTATTGTTCATTATGGTAGAATCATTATTAAATCAAGTACTTTTGTATTCACTTTTGTGCTCGGAAAGATGCACCAATTGCCCATTTACCACCTAGTGCTTATATAAGAAAACAAAATATTTCAGCATGATAGTTAAATACATCTAATATTCCTTGCAGCTTCTAGGAGATCATCT
>PVLC010008941.1:32374-56199 GCA_004027655.1 Graphiurus murinus
CAAGAACGTACTTTACATTCAGTATGAAATGCACCATCTTAAGTTTCTGCATTTTTTCCAGGAGGAATTCTTATAAAACTCAGATTTCTTTTCTTGTGCTGGGTATTGAACCCAGGGGCATTATTCTATCTCCAAGCTATACCATGGCCATTATTATTATTACTATTATTATTATTATTATTAATTTTATTTTAAAACAGGCTGAGGGTGGCCTCAAACCTGTGATTGTCCTCTCAGTCTCCCAAGTACTGGGATTACAGGCATGCACCACCACATCTGGCTAAGACTCAGATATTTTTAAGATTATAGCATCTCATCCTCTTTTTTTAAGTTAGATAAAAAAAAATTGTCTTAGACTCATCTGTCTCATGCCCATCTCCTTTTCTTTTACCCCAGTAGCTAACTTCCTGAGTCAATAGTTGTTATGTCTCATTTTTGAAATTGTCATAGACATGTACAAGTGATAGTAACTTCAAGTATCTTTTCAGCTTAATGTGATATACTTCTAACAGTTTGAGTATAGCTTTAAAAGATATCTAATAAATAACATGTCACATAAGAATGGGATTCTTAAGCTGATTCTTCCAAAGAGAAATCTTGACTCAATTGGTTTTTAAGCGGAGATTTGTATTTTTTTTTGTTTTGTTTTCTGAAGTTTATTTTATTTTATTCACTTGTTTATTTATTTTTGGTACTGGGGATCGAACCCAAGGATTTTTTTTTTTTTTTTTTTTTTTTTTTTGCGGTACTGGGGATTGAACTCAGGGGCGTTCTACCTCTGAGCTATTACCCTCAAGCCCTATTTTTTATTCTTTATTTTGAAACCGAGTCTCACTAAGTTGCGGAGCGCCTCACTAGGTAGCTGAGGCTGGCTGCGAACCTGGATCCTCCGGTCTCAGCCTCCCGAATGCTGGGATTACAAGTGTGCGCCACCACGCCCGGCCCAAGGATGTTTTGTTAAAAATGTATATCTCAGCTTTCCAAGTCTTACGCTGAAAATTGTATTTGAAAAATTTCTGAACAGAAAATTGAAGATTAACAGTATTTTAATCTACATGAAACTTCTCATTGAAATTTCATTGACCATAAAACCTTTCAATGTTTTAGCCGGGCGTGGTGGCGCACGCTTGTAATCCCAGCATTCGGGAGGCTGAGACCAGAGGATCTGGGTTCGCGGCCAGCCTCAGCTACCTAGTGAGGCACTCCGCAACTGAGACCCTGTTTCAAAATAAAGAATAAAAAATAGGGCTGGGGGTATAGCTCGGAGGTAGAATGCCCCTGAGTTCAATCCCCAGTACCGCAAAAAAAAAAAACAAAACAAAACAAAAAAAAAAACTTTTAATGTTTTAAAGTCTTTATCACATCTATGGCTGTTATACTCTTCCAAAAATACTTTCCTTTCTCCAGAAATATCTTCAATATGAAATTAAATGTACATTAGGCAAAAAAATCAGGTCAGAATGACTTACAGAATGAGATTTTCTTCAGGATACAATCTCATTAAAATTACTGTTTTCTCCAAATTTCTTTACATTGCCTTAAAGAACTTTTAAAAGTTGAATTTATAAAATCAATAGTTATTATAAATTAATATTTCACACTAATTGAGAGCATTTTAAGTAAGTAACAACATCTAGAAAGATCTTTGAATTAGCCGAATTGCCTTTTTGTTCTACTCTGGGAATATTTGTCTTACATGAAAGCCTTATTGGCAGTATTTATGAAAGTTGTTTCAGTACTAGGTCAAATACCCAATTTGGGAAGAGAGGGCTATGAGTCTGTTGCCAGAATAAGAAATTAATCTGCTAATGAATTTTTAAAAATCCAAGAGACATTAAATCCAAAGCATAACACTTTATGGTATATGTCACCTAACCATTTATAGGCTGAGTGGTAATTTGGGAAATTGAAGGGGAGGAGCTAACTGGGGACTTTTAACACTGTCTATTCACAATTAATATCTGACAACCTCAGCTATCTGGATTCTTAAGAGAAACAAGTTTAAAAGGTCATTGAGCTGGCAGCCAAAGTCAATGTCAAAAAGTCCATAAACTGTAGGGTTTCATCTTGTTTCCAGTTGTTGTCCCAGAGGCTAACAGAAAAAAAAGCCTGGCACGTTTCTTGGATGTAAGAACAATCAGAATTGCCTTGCATCCTCTTCATTCTTATTTTTGACACAATTCTAATAAGCTTAATTGCCTGATTTATCAATCCCTGGTAGATTGCAAGCTAGGAAGAGAACTAGGGCAATAAGAGGTGAGGGCATAGGAATCAAGTGATGGTTCAAGCTGGGTGTGGTGACTCACACTTCTAATACCAGTACTTGGGAGGCTGAGAAAGGAGGATCACAGGTTCAAAGCTAGCCCCTGCAACTTAGGTGCTCTACAACTTAGACCCTGTTTCAAAATAAAAAAGAATAAAATAGGGCTGGGGATGTACCTCAGGTAGAATATGCCTGGGTTGAATCCCAAGTAACACACACACACACACACACGTGGCAGTTCAACATCCCAGCTCTCTTCCCACTCTAGGTGTGTATCCTATCTACCATTCTTGCTTCATCTCCAGTGTCACAGTATGTTTTCTTTTCCTGGTCAGCACTTTTGCAATCCTGTTCCTCCTCCTAGAAGACCTTGTACCATTCAACAGCATCAACCTGTTACTGTAATGGATTTCTCCATCATCCTATAAACATTGAAACTTCATCCTATGAACACATTTTATCTTTCTTTCACCCAGGCAGCATCTTTTCTTGTCCCTATGTACCCCTTCTAACTACCTCTGAATTGACTTCTCTTTTCCTTCCTTCCTTCCTTTCCTCCTTCCCTCCTTCCCTCTCTCTCTCTCTCTTTTTTTTTTTTTTTTGTGGTACTGGGAATTGGACCCAGGGGCATTCTTCCACTGAGCTACACCCCTAGCCCTATTTTTATTTTTTTATTTTGAAACATGATCTCACTAATTTACCATGTGCTGGTCTCAAACCTGTGATCCTCCTGTCTCTGCCTCCCAAGTACTGTGATTAAGGCATGCACCACTGTGCCCATCAAGGCCTCTCTTTTCCTAATCATTCTAACTTTCTTGAAATGAGTATATGTTCCCTATCCCACTTTAAGTCCTAAGCTGTCACTGCCCATTCATTCCTAAGCCTGTGGCAATTTGACTCATACCCTCCACTGTCCACATTGCTAGATGAGACCACCATTTTCAGGCTTCTGTAATATTTTATGCTGTTCTCTTGTGCTAACTGGAACTCTTCCCTTTAGCATCTGTGGCACCATTTTCTTTCTTTCTTTCTTTCTTTTTTTTTTTTTTTTTTTTTTTTTTTTTGTGATACCGGGGATTGAACTCAGGGACGTTCTACCTTCGAGCTATACCCCTAGCCCTATTTTTTATTCTTTTATTTTTTGAAACCGGGTCTCATTAAGTTGTGGAGGGCCTCACCTAAGTAGCTGAGGCTGGCCGAGAACCCAGATCCTCTGGTCTCAGCCTCCCAAATGCTGGGATTGCAAGTGTGCGCTACCATGCCCGGCTGTGGCACCATTTTCTATCTACCCTTTCTACTTCTTTTTCCTATTTCTTTGCCTGTCTCTCAAGTGTTGATGTTCCCAAGAGTTTTGTCTCTGGTCCTTTCATTCTGCTTCCCCTCTATGAGAAATATCTTTTCCATGGTTTTAACTGACATTTAGGTTTCCATATATTAGGTCCACTTGGTTAGGACAGAGGCATCTTAAAACTAAATCCAAAATGGAGTACCTCCCTTTTCCACTCCTCCCAATCCCCCTCCAAATAACTACAAATACAACAAAATCAAATGCACAAATTCTTCCTTTTGTATTACCATCATGCTTAATGGCGCTAGCATCTACATAACCAGTCAAGTGTGGAATTGGAAACCATCCTATTATTGCCTTTTTCTACAGACTCCACATCCATTTTGTTAATTCCGCCTTCTAATTGGATCTCCAATCTGTCTCTTCTGCATCTGCATTTCATTACCCCAGTTCAGCTGAGGATCATATTATTGGTCATTTGGACTCTAGAAATGGAGGCTCCTAACTTACTACTTCTGCTCTATATTTACCATAAGTTCTGAAACAAATATCCTGCTTAAAATTTTGACAGAGTTTTTTTCCCATTAGGATAACTATCTAAAAGCATACAGTGATTTTGTGCTGGTACTAGAACACTTTTTCTGCCTCCTGTCCAGGAGTTCTGTTGTTTTAGCTATACCAACCTGCTTGTGTTACCCCCAAAGGGCCATGTTTTATTACCCTCCATACTTTTCTCTGTGTTCTTTCTCATACCTGGAATTCCCTTATCCTATTACCTGCATGGTTAATTCCCCCTTATCCTGAAAGCTCAGTTCACATGTCACCTTTTCAAAGTGTGTCTTATGTAACAAGGCTGAGTTGAGTGTCCCTCTGAAACACTTCCATGAAAACTCAGTGTTATGCCCCACCATGGCATATTTTGAAGTTGTAACCACTGATCACCTTGTCTGACTCTCACACTAGACTCTGCATCTTGAGGCCAACAGATGCACCAGGGCCAGTTTATTTCTCTTCCCAAATTACTAAATGACCCCAGATTGCTGTGCCTGGAGTTTTTTGTTTTGTATAGTTGTATAGTTTGGTGAGTTCATACTTTATAGGCCCTGTGCTTCTTCAACATCATAACATGTTTGCCTCTGAAAGCTCATAACTTGATCATCAAGGAAAGGCTAGTCATATTTATTCATTATCTTCTGTTTAAGAAATCTGGGAAGCATGTGATCATTTTATACATCTTTCACCCAAAGTGACTGCAGTTTTTTTGCTTTTTTTTTTTTTTTGGTACGTAAAAGTATGAATTGGCTATTTGGAAAGTCACTTTTGAGGAACATCATTTCATTTGCTGATAATGGATTGACTTATCACCTTGGTGTGAAAAACCATATGTGTGTTGGGAAGTGCTGTCATTATAATGTAAAATGGATAGATTTGAAATTTTATCATTGTTTTGTTCTCAATTGTTCTTTCTCCACATCTAGCTCAAGACTGCAGTGCAGATGACGACAACTTCCTTGTGCCCATAGCGGTGGGAGCAGCCTTGGCAGGAGTACTTATTATAGTGTTGCTGGCTTATTTTGTTGGTCTCAAGCGCCATCATGTTGGATATGAGCAATTTTAAAATCTGCAATCTGATTGATTATATAAAAATACATGCAAATAATAAGATTTTCTTGTCTCTCAGTGTATGAAACACTTTGCTCCTTAAAATTGTATGTCGAAAGCCGGGCGTGGTGGCGCACGCTTGTAATCCCAGCATTTGGGAGGCTGAGACCGGAGGATCCGGGTTCGCGGCCAGCCTCAGCTACCTAGTGAGGCACTCCGCAACTTAGTGAGACCCGGTTTCAAAATAAAGTAAAAAATAGGGCTGGGGGTGTAGCTCGGAGGTAGAATGCCCCTGAGTTCAATCCCCAGTACCGCAAAAAAAAAGAAAAATTGTATGTCGATACTTTAACTCTTAAATCAGTCCCAGCATTTTGAGATCAGTCTTTATTAATGAAAACTGTTCTCATTGGTCAACTTAAAATTGAAGATGTTGTATTTCCTAGTCCAGGAGACAGACTTGTTAAAAAGAACATCGGTGTGCAGTGTTTTTTTAAGATCTATCTTGAGAAACTTTGGCCAAATTTTGACCCTAACCTAAGATGCCTTATTAACATGGCCATATAAGAATAAAATGTGTAGTGTGTCTTAATGGAATTAATAAATATTGTTTCATTAACAGTGTTCTGTTTCAATGTATAAAAACTATCCTGATTTAAACTCATCACTGTGCCTTTGCATATAGTTCCTTAAATAAATATCGATGTGGCATATATGCCCACCACATATGCTCAAACTTGGTTTTCAGCGGAATGAAGCAGAGACTGTCTTCAGGGCCATCCACATTATTAAGGTGATGTGACTCTTGCTGATTTCTTTGAATTCAAGTTAAGAATGATATCATAATCTCAGGCTTCTGATTTTTCCCTAGGTATAAAACAGACCTAAGAGACTATGACAGAAATTAAAAGTGGCCTCAGAAATAGTTTTTTTTAATTGTTTATTTTTCAGCAGTATAGATTGAAAAGATTCAAGTATATTCAACCACTTTCCTTTTTTTCCTTGTGTTTTACTCTTCATTGGATGTGTGATTAGCATTGAAAGAAATATTCTATGAACTAATTAGGACAGATTGTGTTGTGTTTCTCTACCTCATCTTGTTGATCTCTGGAGAATTAAAATCTATTTAGTGTTGTCATCAGACTGGTACTTATGCAATGTAAGCTAACAGCAATCTCAGAAGGAAGGCAGTGAAGCATAGCAACTAGACTCTTGCTTCTTCAAGATGGCCCCCATTGGGCAGAGCATAGGTGGAAGTGTGGAGAGATTCTGCTGGAATTAAAGTGAAGTAGATAATCAGTCCTTATTGAAACATACTCTATGGTATCAGTGAGGCATAGATACTGAATGTATAGATAAGTAAGAAGGAAGCTTAATAAGAAGACTTTTCACACTGAAGTGATTATTAATTCATTTTAATGTATGTGTTGGCTTATTCATAGTTCCTGTAACTTACTGATTAATACTACAGTGCATCTTGGTACCCAGCCCTCAGTCTCTGTTTGAGAGTTTTCAGTAAAATACAGTAAATCCTTCCAATAAAGACTAGCATGGTTACTGAAATTCATTTTATATTTTCAGAATTTTAACAACTTTTTTCATGAATGACAAAAGTATAAGGGGAGGAAAGTTAAAAAAGTTATTGCACAATCACATATCACACCAAGTAGCACACTTTGTGAATTGCATTACATTTATACTAGAAAGGACCTGAAAGATTATTTACTGCAACTCCATAATTTTACAGAAATTGTAGTGACTTACTGAGATTACATATCCAGTGGGCAACAAAACCATCATTAGCATTTTGATAAAAATTACCCCAATTAAATCTAATCACTCAGTAGAAAAACTAGCTTAAACTTGAAATTATGAGTTCACAGCTAGGCACTTTGAGCTGCTGTACTATCTTTTGCTCAAGTATTTTTAAAGCACTGAATATTGGCCTTTTCAATAATAATATGCTGAAACACTCCTATTATCTCTCTTATTTCAAAACCTATACCTCTTCAGATGGGAACACTAACATGGGAGGAAAATAGAAGAGAATGAACACTTGCTGACTACCTGAAGTGTATCAGATGCTTTAAAATGTAATTACATTTAATCCTCAAATACCTTATAATATAGTTATTATTTTCTCTTTTATAGGTGAGGAAAGAGACCCAGTTTAAATACCTTAATAAGGTCCTTTAGCTAGTACTTGAAGGAATCAGGATTCCAATTTAGTTCTTCCTGAGTTCAGAGCTCAAAATCTACATTTCACATAGTGTTTTCCTGTGCCTTAGATTCTGTTCTTATTCAGCTGAAAAATATATAGAAGATGATGCTACCTAATGCCTGTGTAAAAAAAAATTATACTGCATTTTCTTGATCCCAAGTCTTTTTTTTTTACTTAAATTTTAATACTACCATAGAAATTCTATTTATACTTTAATGATAGATATGGCCAGGGAGAAAGGGAGTAGGGAAATACACAGGCAATATTTTTAGTGTAGATGACTGCTCTTTTTCCCAGCACCATTAGACAATGAAACCTAAAATCTTCCCATATTAGGCAGGCATAATTCTGTATGGCACCCTTTCCCATTCTTCCTTTAGCTTCTGCTTTTGGTACTGAGAAACTCGATGTGGTTTTTAGAAGAATTGGTAATAAGAGGTGTAGAATGATCAGTTGCTATGAAATGTTTGGATAGATACTGAGAAAATAAGGAGAATGCTATAAAAGACTAACCTGTGTGCACTCAAAATGCTTATTTCTTGTTTATTTCTGCTTAATTGCATTCTTTACTAATTTCCTTTCCTTGCTGTCTGTCTGTTCTTTTCTAACAGCTGAAGAATGTTCTGCTGACTCTGACCTCAACTTTCTTATTCCTGTTGCAGTAGGTGTGGCTCTGGGCTTCCTTATAATTGTTGTATTTATCTCTTATATGATTGGAAGAAGGAAAAGTCGTACCGGTTATCAGTCTGTATAATCATCTAAATGGAGTGCTTTGGGGGGGGTTCTCTTTTTTTATTTTTGCAGTCAGAAGTTATGTATCCATTGGCTGAAGCCAGGAAATGCTGTGCAATAGATTAAGATATACATACTAACCTCAGTGAGTTGCTAGCTTATTTGGGCATGAGTAGCACTTCTTTAAGAAAAAAAAAACAAAAACTGTACTAAAACCATTTATTTCTATTTTCTTTTTCTTCCTTTGTTAAATGTAATTGAAAGAAAAAATTATGGCTTAGAATATGTCTTTTTAAGTAAATAATTATTTTAAGCCTCTGGATTCAATTATGAAAGCATTTCTACTGAAGTATAATTTTATATGTTGCAATTACTTGTATTTTGCTACTTTGATGTTATTTGCAAAACCAGAACCCTTAGAGAATTTAACTTGCTTCCGGAAATAAATTCAGGAACATAATGAATTCATTTTCATTGGTGACAAACATAAAATTTGGTTCATAATAATACTTCCTTTCCTTACTGCCTAATGAAGATTATTTAAATCTTTTATTTTCTTTTAAAAAATAAAACAGGCTAAGGTTATAGCTCAGTGGAAGAGGGCTTGCTGGGATTAGTCCCCAGCATTGGAAGAAAAAAAAAAAGGAGGATTTCACAGTAATGTATTTAATAACAAAAGTCTGGCAGTTTTCTCCATTACCATTAGTGGATATTATATTTTATCAAGGATGTCTTTTTTGTTTGTTTGTTTTTTGGGTTTTGCCTTTCGGAGTTTGAAATATATTAATTATCTCAGACTTGAAATTTATGCTGAATGATGAAGTAAGACCTTCAGCTTTTTTTAAGCTGTTGTTTTGGAACGGGTTATGTTTTTTGTTTTTTTTTGCGGTACTGGGGATTGAACTCAGGGGCATTCTACCTCCGAGCTACACCCCCAGCCCTATATTTTATTCTTTATTTTGAAACCAAGTCTCACTAAGTTGCGGAGTGCCTCACTAGGTAGCTGAGGCTGGCCGCGAACCCAGATCCTCCGGTCTCAGCCTCCCGAATGCTGGGATTACAAGCGTGCGCCACCACGCCCGGCCGGGTTATGATTTTTTAAGATTTAGAATTTTTTTCTCCTCAGAGCCTTAACTTGTTCAGAAAGTTAATTCATCTTGCACTAAAACACCTTCGATATACTTGGTTTGTGTGCCTCCTGCATGCTCCTTTCCCTATACAAGTAAGTTCCAATTCCTATTTCTAATGCACTGGTTTCTTTTATTCTCACAGTAGAAAGTGCTAACTCTAGAGGCCAGTGGGCCCTGACACATAATCAGTCAGATGGCTGCCTAGCTAAAGCTGGACTGACATTATTCTGTAAATTTGTTGCTCTTAATGGAGTAAGGTACTAGAGACCACTCCTCCCTGTGTCTGCCTGATTTGTTCAGCTGCTGAGTTGCCCTTTTATTTGGAAGCATGGTGCTGTGGTTGTCTAGGACCCAAATGGCAGCTTTGCACACCTGTCCCTAGCATAAGGCAGTTATATTATCAAGCTATTTTATGTCTACATTGAACTAAAAACAAAGTTTCCAAAAATCTGCCTTCACTTCAGAATTTTTCTGAATTAAGCATAAACCTAAAAAATTGAGCATAAACCTTAAATAAAATTAGTTTGTTATTAAATCCAAGAATTAAGTCCCAGTCTACCTCTCAGCACAATGCAGATGCTCACTGCTGTATTGCTGCCATTTAATGATGCCAGAACTCTTTGCCAATAACTGGAATTACAAAATTTTGTTAAAACAAAGTGCACCAACATCCTTCCTTACTGTCTTATCTATATGCTCATCTTGGAAGTCAGGTTGCTTAAGTATATCTCCTTTAGAACTCTGTAGCTCTGCCTTGCAGATTCAAGTTCTCTATTTGGTATAGCCTATAAAGAATGTTTTCCATTAAAATGTTCTCCTCTAGAAGAATCTGCTTATTTGTTATTTGGTAAAAAGCATTTGGTCAAAATCATGGTACCACAAACAACAGTGGCTTCATTTCAATACAGAATTTTCAGATGGTTATACAAAAGGCAGATTCATTAAATCAGCTGTGACCTTGCTGAACTGGATATTCAGATATATTCAAAATTATGGATTCATTTAAAATTTTTCTACCTTTTAGGTAGGAGACCAATACCACTGATTCTGCAGTAGATATCATGGCTTTATCTGAGAATTAAATATAAAATATTAACTAACAGTTAAAAGCAGCTTCAATTCTAGTAAAATATAGGAAGCTCAAAATCTGTGAACTGAGTGTTCAATTGGCTTTGCCCACTGAGTTCATTTTATGTTAGTACAACAGTGGATCAGACAGCAGGATTTTGAACTCATGAACAGAACAAATTGTTTTTCACCTAAGCTGCTTTGGGAGAACTGATGCTTGCTCCTACTTAAAGTTTTGGATATATCAATTTAGAGAACTAATGAATACCTACTGTGGTACTCCTGTTTGATCTGATATGCGTGGTTTTAAATTGTTGCATTAAAAATAAGAAAGACCATACATTCCATGCCACCGTGGCTAACTTCATTTTGATAATCTCGATTCCTCAAAATCTATCTTCTTTTTTTTTTTTTTTGCGGTACTGGGGTTTGAACTCAGGGGCATTCTACCTCTGAGCTACACCCTCAGCCCCATTTTTTTTCCTTTATTTTGAAACAGGGTCTCACTAAGTTGCGGGGTGCCTCACTAGATAGTTGAGGCTGGCCGCAAACCTGGTTCCTCCGGTCTCAGCCTCCCAAGTACTGGGATTACAAGCATGTATCACCACGTCCGGCTTATTCTTTTGAATTGTCAACCAGATCTCATAGTTCTGCACCTTAACCAAGCCCCAGCATCAGGAAGGCATTAGAACCTTTTTATGCAAATACTCCGTGGTCAGGGTCATGAAAATTCTAAGAAAACTTGAAAATAAAATAAGAGGGAGGTCTAGAAAATAAAATAGCTTCATAATAAATATACTTTTAGCATGTATCTGTCTACATGGATGAGCTATACTCATTGTTGTCGTACATTCCATTCTGCACAAGACTTACTGCATGGCAGGAGCAGAAGAGAAGCCTTCTATTTCTGAAAGGTCCCTTAAATT
This sequence comes from Graphiurus murinus, assembly GCA_004027655.1. Taxonomy (NCBI): domain Eukaryota; kingdom Metazoa; phylum Chordata; class Mammalia; order Rodentia; family Gliridae; genus Graphiurus; species Graphiurus murinus. Next base: position 43,602 of record PVLC010008941.1, read on the forward strand.
CCTTATACCCCAGTCTAATGCTCAATTTTTATATGATTTGATTACATGACAACACATGCATCAACACTCCTTACATAAGGGATATTTTTGGTGGGAGAAGGAATTGAACATCAGCTCTCTCCATAGTTCCTGAGTAATGGGCTTTTCCTTGGTAGTTAAACATTTAATAGTTTTTAATGAATTCCAAAAAGGACCTTACCTTGCATTCGTGGGACTGGTGAGGGGGGTCTCAAAAGAAGCTATCTTTGTTATCTCAGCTGCTTCACCGAATATACTTCACAAAACTGCACTAACAATGAACAGTGGTTCTATATACGTTGTTTGTGAGGTTTCCCATGTATTTAAAAAAGTCAGTTTGAAGGTTCATCTTTTTAAGTTCAATGTGTATACTCTTTGAATGCTAGTATTGCCTTTAGAACTCTGAAGAAATGTTATTCTTTTCCCTTGATTTTGATGGAAATGTAGGTAATTGAGGCCTGACTTGGTTACTTAACCAAAGTCTCATAGAAATAAGTGGCAAAACTGATATTTGAGCCCTGCTTCCAAAGACCATTTTCTTAACTGCTATACATCTTGCCCTTCTAGGAAACAGTAGATTTATAAAAGCATATGCCTTACAATAAATAGTTACAGAAATCTGACTTCTGTACTCTCCTATCCTGTATATAGTCACTTTATAAATTGTTCAGTAGTCTTAAAATAACTTGAGTTCCATCCAGTCCACTTGAAGGGTGGACAGATGTTGTGGCAGCATGACTTTAAAGCACAAAACCAAGGCCAGTTTGCACTGTACCTCATGAGTAATGTTGAGCCCTGACTGTCACTTTTTCAGGGTAGCCTCACCTAGTTATTCCGATCACACGTCATTATCATTCTGCCCTCAAACTCCTCTGCACCATGAATCATTTTGATTATGTATTAGTATGTTTAAGAGACTAAATGGAACTGTCTCTCTCCTCACTTTCCTTAAATTAATGCCACCCCCTCCACACATCCCTTGGCTTTAAGTGCTATTTAGACATGATACTCAGTTCTTGCTAGGGGCTTCTCAGCCCTGATCCAGTTATCATTCCCAAATTCAGAGCCATTTTGGAAGGGTTTCAGGAAATCCTCTCATATTTAAGTTTCCTACCAGAATCTGTACCACCCCAGCCCTCCCTTTCCTCTGCTTACTCCCACCACCCTGACCTGCTCACGACCCTTCAAAGACTCTAAGGGTGCTCTCCTCTCCAGGCTCTCATGCTTGCTGTGCCTTCTCCCTGGAAAGGTCTTCCTCCTCATGGGTTACTCTTTCACCCCAATGAAGTGTCTAATTGTCACCTCACCAGTGAACATTCTCTGACACCCTGTTGAAAATTGCACTCCCAACCACTCGCCATTCCCCTACTCTGTGTCATTTCTTATCACTATCTGACATGCTCTGCCTTTGCTTGTTCATCTGTGTTTCATGTATGCTTCCCACTAGAAGGTAAGCTTCATGGCAGTGGGTGTTGTCACTGCATTTATGACTATGTCCTAGTTCCAGTGCCTGGCACACATAGTTCACACAGAATAAATATTTGCTGAATAAATGAGTGGTCATCTTGTGCAATAGCTAAGCTTTTACCAAGCACTTAATGTTTTGTTTCATCAGATCTAAGATGCCGCCAGTTGTAAGATACATACTGCCAATTAAACTGTGGTCACAAGAGGCCTACTGGTTTCAAAGATGTTAAAGTGTGGGAGGTAATGTGCATTTTGGAATTGATAAGTACAAGGCATTGTGGAGAGTGCTACACATGTATTATATCACTTACCATTAATCATTAATTATGGATCAATTAATTAATAACTAATCATATATCATCTAAGCTGTCCAAGCCAATGCCTTTAAGCATGCAGTTATTACAATCTTCCTCTAGTATAATATACCAATCTCCTGTCATTTCCAATCTAAAAACAAGTCTGGATCTATGGTTGCTATAATTTCCAATTTTAAAGCAGATAGAATGTTCAGTATTCATTTTTCCTTATTTCAAGTGCTGTATATTAAACAATGCAGTAGTAGTGTTATCTTAGACAAGTTATTTAATGTATCTAAGCCTAAAATGACATAACACTACTTTCTCTCTTATAGAGTTTAAAAAACAATTGAATTAAGACAATGCCACCAAGTACATAGTAAGCAATAATTGTTAGCTTCTAATTGTATCAATCTGAATCTTATTCCTAAAGATAGTAAATGTCAGATGTTTAGATATGATTACATAAGGAGGAAGTGGAAAGATATAATATACCTGAGATAAAACCTTAAGGGAAAGCCGAGTGCAATGGCACATGCTTGTAATCCCAGCATTTGGGAGGCTGAGACTGGAGGATCCAGATTCACGGCCAGCCTCAGCTACCTAGTGAGGCACTCTGCAACTTAGTGAGACCCTGTTTCAAAATAAAGAATAAAAAATAGGGCTATGGGTATAGCTCGGAGGTAGAATGCCCAAGTACCACAAAAAAAAAAAAAAAAAAAAAAAAAAACACGGGAAAGAAATCTACTCAGAATAAGTTTTAAAAAGAATGAATTTTGAACTTACAGGGAAAATCTCATTGAATCCAGTTGATGGAAGTGTATTTGGGATTCAGAAGGATAGAGAAATAGGTTTTAAAGTTTCAATTAAGAGCCTGGTGTGCCCACACCTGTAATCCCAGTACTTGGGAAGCTGAGATAGGAGGAGGATTGTAGGTTCGAGGACAACCTTAGCAATGCAGCAAGACTCTCAGCAACCTTGTGAGACACTGTTTCAAAAAAAGTTCCAATTGAGAAAATACACAGGTGATAACTACCAAGAAAGTTTAGAAAAAGATGAATAATGACCAAACCATAATGAGAGTCTACCTTACTCCAGCTAGAGTAGGTATTACCAAAAAGACAGTAACGAATTCTGGCAAAGATGTGAAGAAAGGGGAACTCTAATGCATTGTTACTGGGGGATATAAATTAGTAAAGCTATTATGAAAAACAGTATGGAGGTTCCCCACAAAACTAGAAAGAGTTACCATATGATCCAGCAATCCTACTACATGGTTTAACCACAGGAAATTAAGTCAGTATGATTCTGAACTTGTATGTTCTATTATAGCACTATTCACAAAAGCCAAGGCATAGAATCAACCTAGGTGTTCATCAGCAGATGAGTGAAAAAAGAAAATGTGGTACATATACACAATAGAATATTATTCAGGCTCAAAAAGAATGAAATTCTGTCATTTGCAGCAATAGGAATGAACTAGAGGACATTATATTGAGTGAAATAAGCTAGGCACAGAAAGATAAGTACCACTTGTTCTCATTGATATGTGGGAACTAGAATGTTGATTTAATAGAAGAAGAGTATAGAATCGTGGTTACCAGCACAGCCGGGCTTGGTGGCATGCACTTGTAATCCCAGCATTCAGGAGGCTGAGACCGGAGGATCCGGGTTCGAGGCCAGCCTCAGCTACCTAGTGAGGCACTCCGCAACTTAGTGAGACCCTGTTTCAAAATAAAGAATAAATAATAGGGGGTATAGCTCGGAGGTAGAATGCCCCTGAGTTCAATCCCCAGTACCACCACCAAAAAAAAAAAAAAAAAAAAAATCATGGTTACCAAATCCTAGGAAGAGTAAGGGAAATGGGAGAATGGAGAAAGGGTAGTTCCTGGGTACAGAGGTACAGTTTGATAGGAGAAATAGCCTCTAATGCTCTATAGCACACTAGGATAGCTTTAATTGACAATTAATCAAATATTCCAAAATAGATAGTTGAGAGGATTTTGGATGTTATCAACAAAAAACACAGTATAGTTGATGATGGATATACTAATCACCTGACCTGATCACTACATATTGTATAGTAAAATGTATTGAAATGTCACACTGTATGTACAATTGTGTCAATTATAATTTTTAAATAAATGGCATTCTTCAGATTAATAAAAAGAAAAAGATGAATAGTGTTAACTTGCACTGCATTTATGAAAATGTGTTTTAAAGCTAGAAACATGTTAGGTGGGTAGAATAATAGACCAGCAGTCCAAAGGACAAAACACAGTATAGAACACATACACTCTGTGTGTGTGTGTGTGTGTGTGTGTGTGTGTGTTCAGTATCTGATAAAGTTTTTTTTCCTTCAGAACAGTGGGGGAAAGAATGTGACATTTAAAAATGATGCTGAGCTGAGGATAGTGGTGTACACTTGTAATCCCAGTACTTGGGAGGCTGAAACAGGAGGATCACAGGTTTGCGGCCAACCTCAGCTACTCAGTGAGGCCCTCTGCAACTTAGTGAGACCCTATTTCAAAATAAGGAATAAAACAATAGGGCTGGGGATGTAGCTCAGAGGTAGAATGCCTCTGGGATCAATCCCCAGTACCTCAAAAACAAAAACAAAACAAAAAACAACAAAAAAAACCCTAAGATACTAGGTTAATTTAGAGGAAAAATAGATTTATACACCTTCTTCTCAACACCAACAATAATTGAAGTATGATTTAAAAATTTAAAAATTTGCTGGGTATGGTAAGTAATCCACTTGGGAGGCTGAGACAAGATTGAAGGGTCAAGACCAGCCTCAGCAACTTAGCAAGACCCTGTTTCAAAACAAAAAAAAGGGCTGGGGGTGTAGCTTGGAGGTACAATCCCCAAGTTCAATCCCCAGGACCAAACATGCACACACGCACATACATAGAATTAAAAATATTAGAACTATAAAAGGCAACAGAATTGAATATAGATGGTCGCACATATCATCTCAAAGAGGACCTAGCCAGGTGTGGTGGGGCATGTCTGTAATCTCAGTACTTGGGAGGTTGAGACAGGAGAGTCTCAGGTTTGAAGCCAGCCTCAGCAACTTAGTGAGACCCTCAGCAACCTAGCAAGACCCCGTTTCAAAATACAAAAGTGCTGAGGGTGTAGTTGGAAGGCAGAATGTCCCTGGGTTCAATCCCCAGTACAAAAAAAGAAAAAAGACCTAAGAATTAAAGAAAAAGAAGTGACATGGAAAAGAAGTCAATATATCCAAATTTAATAAAGAGAAAACATTTGCTATCTTAAGTATGGCAAAGGGTTAAGATAATATCCTTACCATCAACTACTGATAAAACAAGATAAGATAAATATTTCAGGAGTGAAGTGGAATAAAAGCAAAATAGCTAAATCATGACAGAAGAAATACAAGTGGATAAGCAGCTTGACAAAATGCTCTGTCTAGGAGCCTGGCGTGGTGGCGCACACTTGTAATCCCAGCATTTGGGAGGCTGAGACTGGAGGATCTGAGTTCGAGGCCAACCTCAGCTACCTAGTGAAGCACTCCGCAACTTAGTGAGACCCGGTTTCAAAATAAAGAATAAAAAATAGGCCTGGGGGTGTAGCTCGGAGGTAGAATGCCCCTGTGTTCAATCCCCAGTACCGCAAACAAAACAAAAAAACCCAAAATGCTCTGTCTTCCCAATAAACAAAGAAATGTAAATTAAAACAAGATCTTTCAAAGTCACCAAGATTATTTCTAATGATAATATTCACTCTTGATCATGGTTCAGAAAACTGCACACTAACATAATGTTGAGGATGAAAATGAAAATTTGGAAACAACCAAAATGCCCAGTAAGATAGAACTAGCTATATTGTGAAACATTAACATAACAGAATGTTACACAGCCATTTCGAATTACATTCTCAAATATGAATAGGCTCATGTCTTACTGTTAAGTAAAACAAAATAAAAAAAGAATGTTGGAAAGAAAACTCTCCCATCTGTCTTGGTAAGTAAATTATCTACCATCTATCTTCTATATCTATCTATCTATCTATCTATCATCTATCTATCTATCTATCTATCATCTATCTTTCTATCTAACATGTCTGTCTGTCTATCTATCTACCTATCTATCCTGCTCTACCACCTGAAAATTGTTTTTCCTACATGCTGGGTACAGAGGCCACCACTGCAGCATCCAGATTAGAGCCACTACTTCTACAGTTGAGGAATCTACAAAAGAATTTAACCCTTATCCTATCCTGGTATATATGTATATGTGTATGTGTGTGTGAGAGTTTATGTGTATAAAGTAAATACAGCAGAGTATAAACAGCAGTCATCTCAAGTTTCTTGGCTTATGGGTGGTTTTAATTGCTTTTCATATCTCTGTTTTGGTGAATCCAGTTTGCTTTTTTTGAAGGGGGGATGGGAGTCCTGGGGATTGAACCCAGAGGCAGTCTATCTCTGAGCTACATCTGGCCTTGAACCTGTGATCCTCCTGTCTCAGCCTCCCAAATGCTGCGATTACAGGTGTGCACCATCACGCCCAGCTCCAATTTGCTTTGATAATCAGATCTCAGAAAAATTATTTCCTAAGGGAGTAGGTTATGAATCTCCTTGGTTTGTTCTTGCATTTTGTACAGAAGGAAGAGCTGGCTCTATGAAAGGGCAGCGCCTCCACTTCTACCAGATATCAGGGCATTCTCTCGTTTGAAACATGTTTTTATCAAGAAAATTCCCTTATTTTACATTAATTGTTAGTCCAGTTGTCCTGATCTTGTATACCTCTCACCCCAAAGGGATGCAGAGACACCAGCTTTACCCTCTTGTTGCCTCCTGGACAGATAAGAGGTGCTATTCCTCATCACTTTTCTGCATGCTGTCTGCAGAGGCCCTGGTTGAGTGAAACAAGTGAAGTGGAATTTTTGATAGCAAGGGGTTCTATGGGAGTGGGCAACATACCAGCCACCACACACTGCTCTGTCTCTGCATCCCTGTCTCTGAAGGTTTCACCAGGCCAACACCCCTAGATGCCATGTGCCCAATCCTCTCCGTCCACTACCTACCTCCTTTTCTAGCACCAAGCCTGACACTTTGCCACTTCCACCTCACCCACTCCCCTCTTCACCAAACTACCTCTATGACTTAAAGTCCCTCCATTCATGTCAATTCTATGGGTCAAAGTATTGGAAGATACTGTTAACTGCTAGTAATTGGTAAGGGTAAAGGGTTAAAGCATTGTGCTGAAGTAGAAAGAATATGGCGTTTGGTGTTGGGCAAGTCAGGATGGATCCAGGCTTCACTAACTCTTAACTGAATGACTTTGAGTAAATGATTGAGTTTCACATCTGTAAAATGGTGTAAAATGTTGTCCTTGAGGAACTCAACAGGGATAACTATTATATCTATACCTAACATAGCTGTGATGGTCATTGTATTAGTTCATTTTGCATCACTACAGTAAAATACCTGAGACTAACTTTATAAAGAAGTTCATTTGACTTTCCGTTTTGGAGGTTCAAGGGCATGGTGCTGGCATCTGTTCAGCTCTGGTTAGAGCTCTATTGACTGCATCATGTGGCTGGAACACATGTGTGAAAAAGAAATCACATATTGGAACAGGAAGCCAGAGAGTGACTCAGCAGTTAGGCTCAGACTTTTGTAACAACTTGCTCTAGCAATAACTCATTCCAGTCAACTAGTACTCTGCCATGGCCTAAAGACCTCCCACTAGGCCTCACCTCTTAAAGGTCCCACCACCTCCTAATTCTGTGACCCTGGGGGGCCAAGCCTTTAACACATGAACCTTTGAGGGTGGGACAAGCAACATCCAAATATTAACAGTTGCAAAAGGATAATAACCATAAAGTCACACAGCAGGCATTCAACGGTATGAGTAGGCCCTCACTGGATATTCATTACCCCGTCATTACAGAGCAGACTCCTGGGGGTGGGGGGTAGGGAAAGGAAGTAACACTTTAGGGGGGCATGGGAAATTTCAGTAACTTTTTTGGCATGACATGCTAGTGAATAGCAGAGCAGGTATTTGAACGTAGTTCTCTTGCTTCAAAGCCTGGGCTTCTCCAACAAACACCTTGATTGTCTTTATCTGTGTGTGCCCAGCCAATAATAAAAAGAGAATTGAGAGCCAACCTAAGTGATTCTAGCCAAAGATTTAGGCAGATTGCTGTGAAAAAAGTTAGCCTTAAAATATTGGGTGATCTCACTGAACGATAGAAAAGGTATACACAGACCTACAGACATTCCAACGGACATCGGAGTATATTGTGAAGCTGGAAATGAATCAATTATAATAAGATCTAGACTGATTTGCTTGCATTGCACTATGGATTAAAGTTCTCAGACTTCACATTAAAATATACCATAACACTCCCAAGTCTCACCTGTGTCCCGTCTTCCCCAAGTTCCAAGGAACAATTAGTACACACAAGAATATCACAAAACCATTCCACAACCCAGAAAACCCAGCTTTAAGGTCTGATGCCCCTAATGAACCCCTTCCTCTTGGCACTCCCCTCCCAAGTAAGCAAGGCCCTCCCAATACAGCTTTGAAGGCAGTGAGAATGTTGGTGAGGCAGGGTCACTTTTTTGTTCTTTGCCTCCATTCCTGTCCCTATTCCAAGTGGGTAGCCAGCTTTGACCCATCTTTGTCTCATGAAATGTTTATCTTCTGAGCAGACTATAGCCTGACTGCTTTCCAGAATTTTGAGCACCTTGATAGGATTATGCATAGAAGGGAGGAGACTGTGCCTTAGAGGGAAGAAAAGCAGGAGGGAAATTTCTACTCATGGGGCATCGGGGGACCTCAGGGATACAAGGCCTCAGAAAATGACCTCTTGGTACAGAGGGAGGCTAGACTCAAGGCATTAGGGCTCCATCCTAAGCAGAAGCACACTCCCATATAATCCCATGCACCCCACCAGCCCTAGAGCATCAGACATGTCCACTTCAAGGGACCATCTGGACTTGGATAGTGAGGGTAGCAGAAAAAATAATGATAGACTGAAGGCCCCACAGAAGTGTTCCAGCTCTTGGGTGACTTTTAAGAAGAGGAAGGGTTGTCTGATGTGATGGTGCGTGCCTGTAATCCTAGCTACTTGGAAGGCTGAAGCATGAAGATCCTAAATTTGAGGCAATCCTAGGCAACTTATTGAGACCCTGTCTTGAAATAAATAAAATGACTGGGATATAGCCTAGTGGTAGAGTATTCCTGGGCCCAATCCTCACTCAGTACTACAAAAAAGGGAGGAGGGGCCCTCCAATAGTGAATGAGGTTGAACTTCCCTACACTTCAGTGGGGTGGAGGAAAGGTAAGGATGTAAATTGCCACCTCTGAGCAAATCTGCCACAAGGTATGAATTACACAGAAGACACATCAGGTAAGTGCACACTCTTTATTAACAGGATCAGAAAACCCCTGACCAAGGTTGATCTTAGTGAGCTGGGGTAACCTCCCATCCCTGGGCTCCACCCTGGCTCCTCCTTGTAGCTGCCTTGGGGGAGAAGAGAGTCTGCAGATAACATACATAGCGGAAGGGGCCCAGGAGTATTCTTAAGAGTGCTTGTCCTGGTCCAGTTCTATTTTTAACCCAATTAGTCCTCCCAAGAGGAGCACCTTCCATACATAGCACAGTGGCCCTGATGTCTACCCTTGGGATACATTTTGTTCTCAATCCACTATTGACTAGAAAAGTACTTGGGATGGGGCAAGCCTGGGCCGAAGGCTGGTCTGTGTAACCAACAATCCCCCAAGCACTGTCTTTTTTTCAAGACAACCCAGTGTTCTTTCAGGCAGGCTGATGGGCATCCAGGAAAATATCTGTGACTCTCAAGAGGAGAAATCAGCAGAGGATCAGAAAAGCCCTGCCTGTGCATTCCCTGGGGCACTTTCTTGATTTGTCACTGCTCATGCATCTCTACTGAGACCAATGTGATAAGAGTTGAGTCACTCAAGGTCACACTTTATGCAAGGCAGACACCCCTGATCCACACTGTATCTCAAATTAGGCTCTCTCCTGTAATTTAACCAACTTATATAGAAGGATTATAATGTGTGCACCAGATAACATAGTTGTAGTCTCTAACACATACTAGGCCATCAATATTTGTTCTGTGAACTAATGAATGAAATTCATCAAGCTTTTATAACCTCTAAAATTTAACACTACCCTCCTGACCCCTTTGAAGTCTGAAGTGTCTATCCATTTTCTCCAACAGAAGGATTGAATTCTAACAAAATATGTCTTATCTCCCTTGTTTTAAAATTTGTGACAAAACATTTCCTTCTCCCAATTCCTTCGTAGTCCTGTTAGCTCCAGCCAGTTGAGGTCTTACTGAAGTGAAGGCTGCTGAGAACCAGAGAAGTATTTCATGAGGATTCATACTCTGGGAGCTAGAGTTTCTCCAGCTTCATACAAAGCTTAGAGTCACAGAGAACATGAATGTTATAAAACAAACTGAGAAACAAATATGAACACTGCTGCAGTTTACAATACAACAATAACATTCTCAAGGAAAAAGCAGTGTTTTTGGAACATCATGTATCTTATGTTTTAAAAGCATAGCTATTTCCAGCAGAAGACCTGGTGCTATGGGAGACAGAGGTGAAGGAGAATGCAGAAAGAAGAAAAAGAGAATCTTTCATAACACCAGATTCTTTAGGGTGTCAGCCAATTGATAGTAGCCATCCAGAGTCCACCTGTGAATAATTGGAGAAATTTTCCTTTCAAAGACTGACATATTGGGGACTTCCGGGAAGATGGCGACGGAGTGAGACACGTCTCAAGAGGCGCTGTGAACTCGATTCAAATCAGTCGTGGAACCAACTTTTTAAATAAGAAAAAAGCAACAAAAGGGTGAAAAACGCTGTGAAAACTGGAACGCAGCTGAGCAGAATCCGGAAGGGCGACCAGGGAGAGCAAAGAAGCCCGTCTCCGCGGCTTCGGAGCCACGCTGCTGAGCGGAAGCCGCCATTGAGCCGGCCCCCGGGATGGGATCTACTACAAAAGAAATATACAACAACCCTCTGCACCCCGCCGGCCAGAGTTGGAGTGAGCGACTCCCGAACTCCTCATCCTAGTCAGGCGGCATTTCGACGCACCTCCGACAGAGTTCGGAACGTGTGGTACGACCAGCTTAAGCCCGTGCAGGCCCATCCCAGCTCACCTCTCCCCACAGAGCCGGAGCAGAGATAACTGCACTGCAGAGCTTGAATCAAAACGACCGCAGAGCAGCTTCTCGACGGAAGGAAGGAGAAGAAAAGCAGCTTAAAAGTGAGTAAAGAAACGGGCAGCTGGTCAGAATCTAAGGAGCAGACCAGGGAGAACGGCGGAGCCGGCGCGTACACAGCAGGAGCAGCCGCCATCTTGTCGGTCGCCCACAGCAGCAGAAACCTACCCAAATATCTGGAGAGGCCAAACCAGGTCTTTTTCTTACAAACTTGCAGGGATTTTTATCTTGCTTCTTGCTGACGGTCCTTGTTTTCTGGTTTTTTTTGCCTTGTTTTGTTCCGTTTTTACTGTTTTAACTTTGCATTGCTTCGATTTATGTATGTTTGTTCAGAGGATTGGTTGCTTTTTAGCTTTTGCTAGATACTAGAAGTCAACAACTGAAACCCACCAAAGACACCAATAGAGCAGGCAGAAGAAATACCAGAGTAATTGCAACTCAGTACAAGACACCATTTACAGAGAGAAAATAAAAATAAGAAACCTATAAATTCAGAGAAAGTGTGCAAGAGCAGCAAAGTTATAAATTTAAGAACAGGGAAACCATGGGAAGGAGAAATACCAAAGAAACAGTGAGCCAACATGACCCCGAAACAACAGAACTCAATGACACTGAATGGCAGAGCTTACCAGAAGGACAATTCAGATCCTTAATAATAGAAGCGATACAAAACTTCCAGAAAGAATGCAGAGAGAACTGGAAAGAAATAAAAGAACATATAAACAAAGAAACTGACACCGTGAGCAGGGAAATGAAGGATATGAAAAATGCAATAATAGAAGTGAAGGCATCAATACAAACTATAAACAATAGATTAGACCACATGGAAAACAGAATATCACTCCTAGAAGATGACCATTCCAAAAATGAATCCATTATACATAATCTAGAAAAAAAAAATTCGACAGTATGAATCCGACATCGATGAGATCTGGGCCAATTTTAAAAGAGCTAACCTAAGAATAATAGGCATAGAAGAGGGATTAGAAGTTGAATCTAATGGAATAAACAACCTATTCAAAGAAGTAATATCAGAGAATTTTCCAAACATAGAAAGAGAAATTGACACCCAGGTGCAGGAAACATATAGAACCCCCTTCAGACAAGACCAAAGAAGAGGTTCTCCACGCCACATAATAATCAAGATGACTAATGTAGAAGCTAAGGAAAGAATTCTAAAGGCAACAAAAGTTAAAGGCCAAGAAACATTTAGAGGCAAGCCAATTAGAATCACTCCAGACCTCCCAAACCAAGTCATGAAAGCCAGGAGGGACTGGAGTAACATATTCCAAACCTTGAAAGAAAATAACTTGCAGCCAAGATTCTCCTACCCAGCAAAACTCTCTCTCAAAATTGATGGGGATATAAAAACCTTCAATGACTAACAGAAACTGAAAGCATTCATGTCGTCCAAACCAGCACTAGAGAAAATACTCAAAGAGATTAACTACAAAGAAGAACTAACAAGTAAACGTCAGAACCAGAGAAACAATAATTTCCAGGAAGCAAACAACTAAGCAAAGAAGAACAAACACTACTGCAAACAGAAGTCAAAACCCAAAATGTTAGGAATTAAAAATCA
>PVLC010008942.1:0-55963 GCA_004027655.1 Graphiurus murinus
GTTCTGGTAGAAAGCATTCCACCTTTAAGGCACACCTGGGGCCCCATTTCTCAGGCTCACTCACTCTGTCCATCAAAACACACACACTCACTCACTCACACAACTTCACCTACTTGCAGTTAACCCAGAAATCATGGGCAACATAGAGAACACCAGACCTTTCGCAATTCCCCAAGTCCCTTTCTTCAACTTACAAATGAGGAAACAGAAGCTCTAAGAACTAATGAGACTTCCCCAGAGCCACCCAGTCAGTCCAGGGCAGAGCAGAGATTTGAACCCAAGTCTGGCTGATCTCCAAGCACCTCTGCCTCCCTAGGAAGAAGTACACAGAGGCCACCTGTGATCAGAGTTTAGGCTCTCTTACTAAACTTGCAGCCTCTCCCCAGAGCTTTGCCAAGACCCCTGCAGTGAAGTTTCCATCCTGATCCAGGCTCCACAATAGCACCAAAGTTGTCTGCCACTTTCATGCTTATAATCTGCCCTTCCTCAACAGTGTTGGGGAAAAGCAGACTCCTCAATGGGATGTCCGAGTTCCCTTCTGAGCTCTCTTCTGCCATTGCTGGGACTTCATCTCTGCTACTCTCAGAACAGGCGTGTTCTCCTGTGATTTCAAGTCTTTGCCTCTGCTCTCTCCTTCTCTGGGAATGTTCTGGTGCTTTTTCCTTTCCTTCCTTTGCCTGAAGAAATAATAGGTGCTCAATAAACACGTGTTGCTTTTTTTTCTGTTTTTGTTGCTGTTGTTTTTATTTTGTTTTTAAGGATTACATGCATGTGCCACCATGCCTGGGTGAAAATCATAACTGTTGCATGTGTTTCTGAAAGTCCTACCACACACACACACACACACACACACACACACACACACACACACACGCCTCTCTGTTATTCCTAATAACCAAGATCTCTGTATGCACTAAGAATGGCACTTTTGGAGTCTGTAGCCCAGGTACAAAACTGGTTCTTCCACTAACTCACCACGTGACCTTGAGCAAGCTACTCACTTTACCTGAGACTCATTTTTAAAATAGGAAAAATAATATCTACCTTCTAAGATTGCGGTGTATTTTAAATGAATTAATGCATGCCAAAGTGCCTGACACATAATAAATGCACACTAAATTTGCATTGTGTTTATATTTGCTCAAGTACAAACACACTCTCTGTACTAAAGTTTCAAGTAGACATTCTCCAATCCAGTAATTATTTTACCTTCTGCTTTGTTTATCTGGAATGGTTTCAAAGCTTTTCTCTGTTCCAGAAGTCTCAATCAATTGATAGCTTCCTAGGCAGAGCCAAAATGGCCCAAGATATTGCTCATGAGCTGACATCTTGTTCAGGAATGAAGGTCTTTTTGTTTTCCGATCATTGACACAGCTTCTTCTGAATATTGGTTGTTTTGTGGCAGCCATGGTAGTGTTCCCTTGGATCCTGACATGGTCTACCTTTGAATGTGTGACTTGGGCACTAAACCCAGCCACATGGCTGCCCCTGCATCTGCCATGAACTTCTCCCATCCTGGCCCTATGCTATCACAAGCATTGGCCGCACTGGGAATCACGATAACAAAGAAGAGGAAGGGAATGATGACGGAGAAGAGGACCATGTGGTAGGTTTTCATTTGGTTCAGGTTCTCTGCTAATGGCTCTGTGAGAATGACTAAGACATGAAGCATCCTGTTTGGAACTTGCAACATGATCATGTTTTAGTGAGGGTTCTAACATATGAAGGGCGGTTTTGTTCTACTGATAGGTTCAGAGAGGACATCATACAAGAGGTGGCGCTTGATCTGGGTGTTGAGTGATCAGAAGTGTGAACATTCATTTTTTTCTGCCATTTATTAATTCAGTCATGTATTAAGGAACAATTCTGTGTTGGGCCTTTGGCTAAGCAATGGACACACAGAGGTGACAGAACTTGATCCAGGCACTATAAGCAGAGTCGAATGGTGCGGAGAGGGGCATGCAAGTGGCAGAAATCGAGGCTCATTCAGGGTGCAATTGTGTCACTCATGGAAACAGCGCCCAAGTCGTGTGAGAATTGAGGGAGACTTCATGGAGGAAGTAATATTTGAGCTAAATTCATAATGAAAACAAGCCATTTACTGAGTACTTTCTATATGCCAGGGATTGTGCTCCATGATGTACATTCATTAAGTGACAGAATGCTCCTAACCCCCAAGGAAAAGGAGGAGCAGTTTCATCTCCAAATTGAGAGGTCAAGTGGAAGCCAACAGAGAAGCAAAGCGACTTGTTAAGGTCTGCAGGTAGTATGTGGGAAGCCGGTAATCAGTTTATCAAGTAGCTTCTATCGAAAAGGCAGGAGAGATCCACAGTAGAGATTCCTGAGCAGAAGGAACTTCACACACAAAGGCAGAACCATGTGGAAGAGCCAGCAGATTGGGGAACTCATCAATCAATCAATGCCGCAGGGGGTGATGGAGTTGGCTGGAGTCCAGAGCTGAAGTCTACAATGTGGGAGATGAGGGGAGGGGTCCGGCAGGGGACCTTTTGTGCTGCATTTAAGAGTTTTGATTTTATGCTACAATCTACAGGGAGGCACAGAAAGATTTTGAGCAAGAGTGAGACCAGGCCGGATCTGACTATGGAAAGATGGATTAGGGTAGAGACGAGGGACTTTGAACGCCAAACTAAGGAGTGTTTGCTGTTACATGCAGAGGCATTGGCAAGAGTTAAAAGAAATACTCTTTTTTTGCTTTTTTTTTTTTCTGTGCCTGTCAATCTAACCCATTGAAATGGAGGGTTTTTTTGAGTTTATTTGATTTCAGGAAATGATATATTCTTTTTTCCCCCTCTCTCCATCTTTGTTTTCCCCCTGGACTGCATATCATTGCATGCAGTGGCCTGCAGGTTCTCAGTTTTCTCCGAGAAATGTACGTTTGGGGTTGTTGGGCCTGTAAAACACGAAATTAACCAGTGTTGTATTTTTCACGCCCTCCTCCCTGCTCACCCAGGAGCCCAAATTAAATTTCACACTGAACAATCCGAGCAGCTGACGTGCTCCACAGACAACAGGCACCAGGCTTTGACGGCCACAAGGTGGATGTCTCTGTCACCAGGCTCCACATCCACTCTGCCATCTCTGTTTTGATGGCAAAAGTTACCTGATTTGAGACTTGGTCTCAAGCTGCTCTAAACTTCCCCAGGACCAACACAACCTGTCCCCGAGTACAAAAGTGTGTGCAGAGCTGTTTCCAGCTTATGAGCAGTATCTGTGCAAGTCTGCAGAGCAGGAAATAGTATACACGTCTGTCTCTCTTGCAGGTTGGGAAATCAAGGCTTTGAGGAGTAGCCAACACCACACAGTGAACTCAACACACTCCCACTGGGAAAGATGGCTTACAATCAATGGTCTATAGTCTTTTGTTGTTATTGGTATTACTGGGAATTGAACCCAGGGGTATTCTACCTCTGAGCTAGACACCTAGTCCTTCTTAATTTTTTTGGTTTTGAAACAAAATCTCAGTAAGCTGCCAAGGATGCCCTTCAACTTATGATCTTCCTGTCTCAGCCTCCCAAGTACTGGGATTCTAGGCATGCACCAACATGCCCAGCAGGACAGAGGTCTTTTGGACATATGGCAACTCCATTTGATACCTTCAGATAGAAAACTTATAAGGGTATTAAGGAAAATCTTAGTAAAAAAAAAATTCTCCCCTGGGAAGAAAAAAGTGAAAGTTGACATTTTTTTTTTTTTTGCTTTTTCAATCACCCCCTTGTTTCAAACCCAATCTTCTTTTCCATTTCTATGAGAGTGACCTACTTCATCATTATTCTGATGGTCCCTGCAGCATCTCACTCTCTTATTGTCTCCAGTTCAATAATACTCCTGCTACTCTATCAACTTGTACTCTCTACCCATTAATCCCTTCCTCTAGAACTTCCATCTGTCCAAGTCTATTCCATCTTCATCCCATTCATAAACATGTACTTCCTTATCCTCATCAAAATTCATCTCTCCCTATGCCATGGTCCCACTCCATTGGACTTCTTGACATACATCAGTTATCAGATGCCAGCGCATATCACTCTGTAACCATGCTGCCTGAGGCCAGGGCCCGTACCTACCTCATGCTGGATCTTCATGCAATGTTTACTGTACAACAGTCATCAGTATATGCTTTACTGAGCACACAAATTTTTTTTAAAAAATACTGTCCTTCATCTTTCAGTGCCTTTCTGGGTGATAGTCTTTAAATTGATTTAAGAGATCATTCTGGTGATAGACAAATAATCTCATGAACAAACCTAGAGAATTCATATGATGGGTGTCAATGAGTAATACTACTCCTGGCATTTCTTTACATGTTATGTTTCCTAGCACATTAGGTTGATAAGCTTTGGGGGCAGAGGAGTGTCCATGGGGAGGAAAAGAGAGAAGGCAAGCTTTTCTAGAGGTGAAGAATAATCATGCTCAAAAACATCATTGAGTTTATATTTAGTCCAAAATGTAATGCACTCTATATCATTCTTCCCAAAGTACACTCCCCTGCAATCGTGATCTTTGTTTGTACTTCTGGAACACTGAGAGCATTATCTCCTAAGGCAGCCCCTCATTTGGTAGAGGAAGCATCTCGTTATGAGACACATTTCCTTCGCCAAGCCTAAATTTGTATTTCTTCTTCCACCCAAAGGCCTTGGTTCTGCCTCCTGGAATTCTTCAGAGAGATCCTAGGTGTTCTTTCTAGGATGTGTGCTTTCAAATATCTATAGATAACATTCCTGCCTTTATTGTTTTTCAGTTTCTTTACTTTACTCATTCTACAAAAGGTCAAACCAAGTTTTAGGAAGAAGAAATGAAATCTCCAGGTCCTATGGCCTGAATGTTGGAGTCCTTCCCCAAATTCACATGTTGGGGCCAGATACCCAATGGAATAGTATTAGTAGGTAGGGGCCTTTATGGACTGATTCAGTCTCGAGGACTCCACTTTCGTGAATGGGATAAATACCTTACAAAAGAAGTTGGAGTGAGCTCCCTGGCCCTCGCTCCACGTGTTGCCTTGATAAGTAGGTGCCATCTGTGAGGAACAGGCGCTCACCAGATATTGCATCTGCTGGCATAAATTTTTCTTGAACTACCCAGCCTCCAGAACTCTGAACTTAAATTTATAAGTTATCCAATCTAAGGTATCTTGTTATAGCTGCGGAAAAGTACCCATATAACAGAAATCAGGATGATAACCACCATCCTGGTGGCCTTTCCATTATACCATTAGAAGAGTGTCATATTTTATGGGCCAAATTTTTTGTGCTAAGGTAGCTAGGCTTTATCACCCATTTATGCAATTTAACATGAATGTAGGTGTTTCTATGAAAGTATTGTGTAGATATGGTTAGCGAGCATGCAAAATCCATTGATTTCAAGTTTATTTTCAATAATTTGGGCTTCATCCAATAAGCTGAAGACTTTAAGGGCAAGACTGAAGTTTTCCTGAGGGAGAAGAAATCCCACTAATGGACTGTACATTCTACCACATAGTTTCCAATCTGCTGTTGTGCTGGATAGGTAGATAGACACATAAATAAGTATGTGTGCATTTATTGTGAGTGTGTTTATGTGTATTCTACTGGCTTTGCTTCTAGTCTTCTTCTGTTTCTACTTCTCTGCTTGAACCCTGGCTGACATAGGAGCTTTACCCAAGATTTGATTATATAGGGAGGTTTTCAGACTCAAAGAACTGAGTGTGGAGACATCTATGGAAAAGGAGGCTCTGAACTCCCATCACTGTCTGTCATAGAGGAAGTTGTTTCTTTAAGTCTAGGGCTTGCCCTAGCCCCAGTGCTGGGTTGTTGACTGTCCTAGTCTTAACGAAACCCTATTTATTCATGCAAGCACATGGGCATGGGATCCATGCCTTCCCTGTAATCCCTGTGAGGAGCTGACTTTGGCTCTTGGCACCAGCCTGCGTCTGGGAGAGGGGCAGACCAGACTGTGTTTCTCCCCAAGGCTAATGAGATATATCAGGCACGGTTGACACTTTGGTCAGGCAAGCACCTGCTCTCTGGGGCCTGAGGCTTTCTACTAACCTGGGAAGGAATTTGCTGTTGCAGCTTATTCTGGAAAGGTTAGCTGAGAATTCCTTGAAGGGGTTAAGACTTGGAATGTTTTCACATTGCCCCAGGACACCGATAAGTGCAGAATTCACTGAGGAGAGGGCTGGAGAGAGAGGAGGGATCCACCCTGAAATCTGCTTCTCTAAGAAGCAGTTGAGTGGAGTCCTAAGAGCCCGTCTGTGTGTTGGGCTGCCTAATACTTCATTTTAAATCTTTTGCTAATTCTGTAACTTCTCTGAGACTCAGTTTCCTCATTAGAACAACAGTGATAAAAATTAAACTTCCGTATGGAGTTGTTATAATGATTAATTAACACACGAAAACACACATGACAAATGTAAGCACGGGAAACATGTACATTTCCTGGAACATAAGTACTCAGAAAATAAACGCTATTATCATTGCTGGTCTTTTTCTTCTTTAAAGTGTTTGTTGGATGGTTCATTTGTCCTCAGCCATGATTAAAGACTACTTCCCACAGCAGATAAAATAATAATAAAAAGCACAAGACTTATCATCATTCACACAGGGTCTTTCCCTCTTGTGTTGTTGAGCCTTGATTTGACTGCTGTCTGTTGAGCATTGATTTTGACTATGAATTCGTATGAATATGGACACCATTAATACCCAGGATGTTGAACAGTATAATGGGTTTGAGGATGGGCAGTAGAGTCAAGCTGCCAAGGTTTGAATCCCAGCTTCATTACTTGATAGCAATAAGGGCGTAAACAAGAAATTAATCTCTTTTTGCTGCAGTTTCCTAATTTATAAACTGGAGATAATAATAGTGCCTATCTCACAGGTCTGTTATGGGTATTAGATGCATTAATATATATTAAAGGCTTGGAAGAGTGCCTAGCACTTAGTAAGAACCAGATAAGACAACATTGCCCCATCCTATTTTAAGTATGGATTAGATGAGATAACGCTTTTAAACATGTGGTATCCAACAGGTACACAATAAAATGACTGCAATAGTTGTCATAGCTTCTAATAATAACAAGAGCAACATCATCACATTCGGACTTCTGTAGACCTGATCCACTCTCTATAAGGTAAAGTTTATCTCCAGGTCTTCAGTTTTATTTTCTTTCACCTTTCTAGAAGATGACTATGGCTCCACTGTCTTCTCCATTCAAATGAAAAGTCTTCAAAAGCTTCTATCTGAAAAACAAGATCCTGCCTTTGGGCGTCTTTAGTCTCTCTGATCTCTTCCTCAGTGAGCTCTTTGAGCTTGATTTCCTCCCTTTACGAGTCCTCATCTCTTCTCTGATTTCACTGCAGAGTCTGGTGTCCACTCAGCATGCGGTAAGGGTGTAGCCTGAACAACATAAGGAGCATAAAATCCTAGTAAGCACCAAGCATCAGGGTCTGTCATGCACTGGTCACTGTGATTAGTACTTTAGGTGTAGTATTTCCTTTCAATTTGATATTCCCAGTGACCCAGGGAAGCAAGGATCATTAATTCCTGTATAAATGAGATATCTAAGGCTCGGCCAGGTGCAATGACTAGCCCAAGGTGCTATAGCAAGTTCATGGATGAGATGCTCCTTAGCTCACTTGTCTCATATCCTTGACTCCTAAACTTTTTATGTAAGTAAAACATGCTCCCAGGAGAGTGTAAATATAAGTGCACGGCTTGATGAATTTTACAATCTGAAAACGTTCGTGCACTGGAATCAGAAAGAGAGCAAGGACAGAATACCCTAAGTCCCTTATTCCTTCAAGTCACTACTTCCCTGAGAGTAACCACTACCATTATGTCCAGCAACATTGGTTATTTTGCTGCTTTTATATTATATATAGAAGGAATCGTGCATGTGGTATTTCTTTGTGCCTGCATTCTTCAGCTCAGTACATACAAGAGAAACTCATCTATGCCATTGCCTTTAGTTGTAGATCATCTATTCTCATATTTGTAGTGGATTTCACATAGAGTGACCTACAAATTCAATGTTGGATGACCTGGCTATGTAAAAAGCTTCAACAGAGAAAGGCCTGTGAGTCTGAATAAACATCTCAACACTTACCAATTGGGAAGTCATGGTTGGTACTATGATTATAAGTGGGATATAGATGTGTTAAAAAGTAAAAAGGGGAAGGAAGAACCAACATCCTTCACATTCAACATCCAATTCATGTGTTATTTTTAAAATTTTATTGTAGTAAGAATATGTGACAGATTTATGTTTTTTAACCAATTTTAAATGTTCAACACATTACTGTTGATTATAGGTACAATGTTCTATAGCAGATTTCTAGAGCTTATTCATTTTCCCTAACTAACGTGCTATGACCATCTACTGATAATTCTCTATTTCCCCTTCCCCACAATCCCCGGAAACTACTATTCCACTCTTTGATTCTGTGCATTTGAATATTTCAGATGCATCATATAAGTGTACTATATTAAAGACTATGCCTAATTCAGATTCTGCCAGCTCACACATGATTATGAATTTTGAAATAGCTCAGATAATTTATTTGGAAATCTATAAACCCCAATAGAGCATTGAGTCAATTATTTATGCCCCAAAGTCAAAGATCCCCAACCCTGCTCACTACTCTCATCTCACCGATTCTCTCATCTCCAAGATCTGGTCACTGCCTATTCCTCTTTCTCTGAGCTGATCTCCCTGGACACGCTATAGAGAGATCTCTAAACTGGTAGCCTCTGCCAAGAACATTCTGCTCAGTGACCTTTGTTTCTTCTTTCTAATGCATGGGACATCAGTGTAGTTTTTACTTGTAAAAATAGTGCTGCTATTCTAGTACCCAAGGATGCATTTCTGGTCTTATACCATATATACCTCTATATTAAATTTGACCTGTATTTTAAAGTTGTTAGGTAACCAAGCTGCATGTGCCTTCTCCTTTCAACAGGCAGAAAAATGGGCACATATTTCCATGCAGATGAAATTGCTTTATTATCTCTGACAAGGAACAGTCTTTGGAAGAGTTTGAATCTGGTGGCTAGTTACTGTCACGAGAATGTCCTCAGCGTCAATTACACTGAGCAGAGAGAGCCCATCTTGGCAGGCATTCTCCAACATCTTAAAGAGAGTCATGAATTATTCCCACTCAACAGGTCAATTTAGACAGCTATTTTAGGGGACCTTTCACAGCCAACTCAACTGCAGGCCTATCAGTATGTGGTTTTATTCAATCATAACAGTGACACCTCACATTTGCAGAACAGTTTATAATTTAGGAGGCACTTTTTGCATGATTCTGAATGTAATGTAATGTGCACTCCCTTGTGCATTTTTATCAATATACTCTATGCTACATTTTGCAGACCAGATAAAAGACTTGGAGATTCCATTGTTGCCCAAGGTTACAAGCCATGCTGTGTGGCTCTGTTGATGGTAAATGCCCTTTATGGTAAATGTCCTTTTAAAGTCTAAAACAAGATATTTATTTTGTGCTTTTTTGCCTATAGCAAGATTTTTTCTGGGTACCTGTATAATCCTTCTGTAGATAAGAAGATTATTTAGTGATACCCTAAATAAACAAAAAGAAAGGTGTGTTCAAGTATTAACTCTAATTATGCATAGAAATATGGCTCCTCCATCAGCTGCTCAGTTATCTCTTAGCATCTGTCTGTATGCCAGGATGGTCCTAGGAAGTCCTTCAAGAGCAAGTGGAAGGCCAACTCCATGTCCACAAGCAATGCTCCATCAGAATTTACCTGGACTACTTGACCTTCCATCCCTGACCCCACAACTTCTGGCTTGTCATTCTAGAAACCACAGTACTCGATATGAGCCTCTTCTGAATCTCAGTAATTAAGTCAGCTTCATTCTTGAGTGTGTCTCCCACTGGTTGTTCTACTTCTATGGTATGCATCTACATTCTTTGCTTTTCTTTACCCTTCTACCCCTCCAAAGACTGAGAAAGAAGGCTGGTTTTTTGTTGTTGTTTTGTTTTGTTTCATTTTGTTGTGTTGTGTACTTGAACCCAGGAGTTCAAATTATACCCCCAAACCCCCTTTTAAAATTTGAAACAGGGTTGCTGAGGCTAACCTCAAACCTGTCATCCTCCTGACCCAGCCTCCCAAGTACAAGGATTACATGCATGGAGTATGTCACTGCACCCACCTTCAAGGTGCGCGTGTGTGTGAGTGTGTGTGTGTGTGTGTGTGTGTGTGTGTGTGTGTGTGTGTGTGTATGGTACTGGGGATTGAACTTCAGCCCTTTTTATTTTTATTTTTTTCCTTTGGAAACAGGGTCTCGCTATGCTGCTGAAGGTCTGGCTACATTACTGAGGTTGCCATCAAACCTGTGATCATCCTGTCTTAGCCTCCTAAGTACTGGGATTACAGGCATTTGCGACCATGAGCAGCTTTTTGAGACTCTTTTACATGAGGAAATATTGATTCTACTATGCCTATGGTAAAGTGAGTTTCCCCTTTTCCTGTTTTTTTTTTTTTGGTGTGTGGGAGTGGTGATATGAGTAAAAGCCTGGTTATTAAGCTCATTTTCATGGTCGTTTTCCTACCTGGTACATAAAACTGACCCACAACTGCTTTATCTATATCAAAGAACAGCAACATATATATTTGTAAAGGGCCCAGAGAGCAAAAATTTAGGCTTTGGGGGCCATTTGGCATGTGTGAGAACTCCTCAACCCTGCCATTGTAGCACAAAAACAACCATATGCAAGATGCAAAAGAATGACTGTGGCTGTCTTCCAATACAATTTACAAAAGCGGGCATGAGGCCAGATTTGTCCTGTGGGCCAGGGTTTTCAGACCCCTGATCAATAGGACCAATTCTGGTTGGAGAAGCCTACCATCAATTTACTGCAATCTAGAATCTGCCAAAGATTAGTTATGACATCTGATATTTGACAGCAGAGTCAAATGGCCATGTTAATTTTTCTTCCTTTAACTTTCTCATATGATAGGCAGCCTGCTGAGTTGATAAAGCTTCAACATGACTTTTCTGCATTGATTTCGAAGGGAAGAAATGCTTAAGGGCAAGACAGGGTAAGGAGATGGTTAAGATGTTTTTGGCTGCAATAATAGACCTTGACTAACAGTGGCTTAACCCAAAGGACATTTATTATTCATACAATTAGACCAGCATCAGTTGACCTCAGGATTGGTTGAGTGGCTCTGAGCCCATCTTCAAGGACACAGGATGGTTATATAGTTCTACTCCAACACCCTTACCTTACTGGCTTCTCATGTCACTTCCTTACTTCTAGCATAGATGTTCTACCTCCAAGAATCACATCCTCTGTTTTCAAGGTATTACAGGAAAGGACATTCCCTTCACGTAGATTTCCCTTTAATAAGAAATGAAAAAATTTTCCCAGGATTTGTCCCAAAAGATTTTGCATCAAATTGGCCAGAATTAGGTCACATTCTCACCTCTATCCAACCAATGGCAAAGAAGAGTGGCATAGAACAGCCCTGGTTTGCCGTCTAGGACTGAATTCATTTCTCTGAATGAAACTTGAATGTTGAGGGGGAAGAAGCGAAGAGGATGGCTGATGGGTAGACCACCAAGAGTTGAGACCACACGAAGACTCTGATGAAGATGCCAAAGTCCATTGTGAGGGTTTGTGGCATGTAGGGCCTACTGGATGAGGGGAGGGTGAGATGCCACCTTGAATTTGAGTTCCGGATGACACATGGTCAGTCACAGTGATCCTGAAATGTTAGTGCTCCTAAGACTCACCAGAGGCTCTCCTTAAAATGCAGTGCCTTGGGCCCTGCCCTGGATGTTCTGATAACTTAGAGCTGGGAAGAACAGGCATACGTTTTTGAACAAGTTCTCTAGGGGCAAGTTCTCTAGATGCAGGCAGTCTGTTGCTCACACCATGAGAATCAATCACTACAAGAATTTGAAGCTTTGATGGGAGTGATGTGCAAGGTAGAAACAACTGTCACTTCAAATTTTAGGTTTGCCTTAAAAGAACAGAAGCAAATATGTAAATACTTGGAGCAAGGAGCTTCCCTTTGTGCTAAGAAAAGAACTAGATGGAATTGGGTCTGTTTTCTTTTTTATTTGTATTTATTTACTTATTTATTTTTACAGTACTAGGTATTGAACTCATGGGCATTCTACCTCCGAGCTATACCTCTACCCCTATTTTTTATTCCTTATTTTGAAACAGGGTATCACTAAGTTGTGGAGTGCCTCACTAGGTAGCTGAGACTGGCAGAGAACCCGGATTCTCTGTCTCAGCCTCCCAAATGCTGGGATTATAAGCGTGCTCCACCATGCCTGGCTTTGTTTGTTTTTTGTTTTTTGTTTTTTGCAGTACTGGGGCTTGAATCCGGGGATGTTCTACCTCTGACCTACACCTCCAGGACTATTTTATTTTTATTTTTTATTTTGAAACAGCGTCTCACTAAGTTGCTAAGAAACTCACTAAATTGCTGAGGCTGGCCTCAAACCTGTGATCCTCCTGTCTCAGCCTACCAAGTACTGGAATTACAGGTGTGTGCCTTTTTATTTTTTTATTTGTTGTTGTGGTTATGGTGATACTATGAATTGAACTCAGGGGCATTCTACCTCTGAGCTATACCTGTAGCCCAATTTTAATTTTAATTTTTTTTTTTGAAACAGAGTCTCAAGTTGCTGAGGCTGGTTTTGAACCTATGATCCTCCTGTCTGAGCCTCTCAAGCACTGGGATTACAAGCATGCACTACCACATGCAGCTGCATGTGCCCTTTTATATCAGGCCAGATGCATATATTAAGTATATCTCTTACTATGCATATAGATCTGCAAAGCTGACAAGAAATCAAAGGAATTTATGTAAACATGGTTTACAGATTGTGTGATATTTTAGATAGACAACATAAACAGGGACTTTGAACTGGGCATGGTGGTGCAGGACTGTAATCCCATTACTTGGGAGGCTGAAACAGGAGGATCACAAGCTCAAGACCATTCTCAGCAATTTAGTAAGACTCTCAGAAACCCAGCGAGACTTTGTTTCAAAAAAATTAAAAATAGGCCTGAGGCTATATATTATAGGTAGAATGCCTCTGAGTTCAATATCCAGTACCACCAAAAAACAAAAACAAAGACTTTGGATCCAGAGAAACTAGAATTTGATTCCAATATAAATTTGGACAATAGTCAATAGTCTAAACTTCTGAGTCTCAGTGTTCACATATACAAAATAGAGGCCAATATTTTATTCATATCTTATCATAGGGTGATAATTTTAAAATTATTAGAAAACAAATTATCCTCATAAAGTATTTATTGTGGTGATTAGTGCCTGAAATGATAAATGTTCGGGTATATCACCATCTTTGTCCTCATCAGACTGATAATGGTGACAGTTTTATTTATATTTACATATATTTATAAATGTTTGAAGTTATTAAGCTTGCCTTAGCAATTTTCTCATTTACAGATGTGAAACTAAGTCCCAGCCACATGAAATAACTTGAAAATTTTACAAAATTAGTTAGCTGAGTTGAGTCAGGAACTCAACTCGATTCTTGATTTTTCTAATCAAAATTTCTAGTAATCCGCATGCTAAATTCATAATGATCCAATGTGACCCAGTTTCCTGGCACAAGTTAAGAAAGCACCCCACTCTGGGGAAGGCTGTTTGATTTCAGCCCCTCCATTCATTCTTTCTCTATTTCTCTCTCTTTTTCTCTCCCTCCCACTAACCTAGACACTCGCTGGCCAATATGCAGAAGGGCTGCTAGGGTAATTAAAAAGGGGAGTCGAGGCACTCATTGGTGGGACCAGGAGACAAGTCGATGTGGCTCAATCTGCTGGGAATTGACTGCAATCAATTTTTCCAACAGCCTGTCCAAGGCTGCAGCTGTAAAGCATTCAGAGAGCTGATCAATGGTGGCCTTGAGAGCAGCAGAGGAAGAGACAGAGTGGTGGCGTCAGCCTGGGGCAGTCCGCTCCAGGCCAGCCCAGATCCAAGGTCAGCCTCTGGATTTCCCCCTCTCCCCTCTCTACCTAGTTCTCCTACAGAAGTGGCAAAACAAGATGGGAAGGCTAAAAAAAACGTTCCTGGAAGCTCTGGGGGAAAGAAAGAAAACTCATTTGCTAAAGATAATAAAAATAATAATAATCTCATATTCATCATCATAAACATAATGACAGTGGTTGTAATAATGACAGGGCACCTGATTTTATCTTCTGCTCTCTGAACGTGAAAGTACATCTCTATATCCAAACGAAAGTCGTTTAAGAGCTGTAGTTTTGCAGCAAATGGAATTCATCACATTTAATAAAATGCTAATTGATGTAGAGGAAAGAAGCCTGGTCTTTCTAGTTCTGTTCACTCATTAAAGAAACAGTCCTCCCTCTGATGTTTTAGGAAGAATTGCATCTTGCACATAGTAGGTGGTAACTTCATATATTTGTTTAAATGTGCAAGGAATATGTTGTGGTTAAGCAACTAATGAATACAGTGTGCCCCTTGCTCTCTAGAAAGTCACATTCCAAAATTAGCATGTAAGCAGAAGACAGTGGTGGTAAACATGAAACAAATAAACAAATGATTAAGGATACAGAGGAAGTATGGACTAGTTCTGACTGATGGGGAGAGGGGGTAAAAGAGATGAGGGTAACTTGAGCTCTGACTTGAAAACTCTGCAGAATTTCACGAGGTATAAAATGTTATTTGAAGCAGGAAGCAAGACACAAAACTTAGAGAATACATAGCAAGTTTGTTGCATGACAAGTCTAATGTGCCTAGAATTATCGGGCTTGAAGGAAATGTTAAACAAAGGCTGAGAAGGTGGGCAGAAATTTCGAGGAGAAAGGTCCTTTACTGCAAAGGAATTCATGCATTATTCCTCTTCATCCCTTGGCCAGTGAGAACAATTGAAGATCCTTAATATAGGAATTTCTCACTAGTCATCTGGAATTCTTTTCTGAGGAAAGAGAGAGAGAGAGGAGAGGGAGAGGGAGAGGGAGAGAGAGAGAGAGGAGAGAGGAAAGAGAGAGAGAGAGAGAGAGAGAGGAGAGAGGAGAGAGGAGAGAGGGAGAGAGGGAGAGAGGGAGAGAGGGAGAGATGAACAAATTATGAAGAACGCATGAGAAGACAGAAGCTCAAAGAGGTTAATTTACTCAGGACACAGCAGGCAATGTTAGATTTGTGTAGCTGAGTGTTTCAACTCAAATTCCAATGCTTTCCCCAATACTTTCTACCAGAGTGGGAGGGTTGATTTTAGAACTAGAGAGATATGGTTTAAATTTTGACTTTCCCAATTTGGAACTATGTGGGCAGATTAATTAACCTCTCTGAGGCTCAATTTCTTCATCTATAAAATGGGGACAAAATACCTGTCTTTTAGAGAGTAATTGTGAGAGTTGAATGTAATAATATATGTAAGGATTTCAGCAGAGTTCTTGACATACTGTGAGATTTTGATGTATGTTAGATGCCATTGTTATTAATATTAACTTCAAATACCCTTCTCATGTTTCCTTTCTGAACCTTTCTTCCACTTCTTTTGACATCTCTTTGAATACTTTAGCACCTTGTATTAATTTTAGGCATGATGATGGACTATCAGAAAAGCTATTTTGGTTAAGAGGGACTTTCCCTCACCTTTTTGAACATATACCCAGTTGAATATCATATATCATATGAAGAATGGTTAAGGGAGATGAGAAAATTTGGAAGGGCATACAAGCCAGATTCATGTATTTCAAAAGCTGTCATTTTTAAGAGGAATAAGACTTAATTCCTGTTTTGCTTCAAAGATAAAAGTTTGGCCAGTAGGTAGAATATATAGGAAAGTTTGTTTTCTTTAAAAAACAAAATACAATGATTGGAATGAACTGAATCAAATATGCTAAATTGTATGGTAGCAAGTTCCCTATCATTGAAAAGATTCAAGATGACATGGTGGTTGCAAAAATATTTTAACTGGAGACTGAAATAAATGATAATGATTGAAACTATGACTTTGTCCACTAAATAAATTAATCTGTTTATAAATGCCTTGGAGCTTTTAAATGAGTGACTTAATATAAGTGTATGCTGGTCAGGGTTCACTAGAGTAACAGAACTCACAGAACATGTATATGGAAAAAGAGGATTAATCAAATCAGCTTACAGTCCAAAGCAGTGTAGTCTAAGTTTCCGCCTGCATGTGGAGAGCCAAAAGAACCAGCAGCTGGTCGAGTGGTCTAAGAGCTGGAGTCTCAGAATCAGAGTGATTGCCAATTCAGTTCCAGTCCAAGATGGAAAGACCTGAAAACTCTCCAGAGAAATGATGGTGAAGATCCAGTGCACTTTTTTTCAGGAAGGAGGATGCATACCTTCATGCAGCTTTCTCCTTCTTTTATCCAGGTCCTGAGTCTATCAGGACCCTGCTACCTACATTCATGGCAGGACTTCCCCTTCAGTCTGTCCTTATGCAAATCAATCATCACATCAACACACCCAAGGTCACATAAACTTAGGTATTTCATGATCCAGTCAAGTTGACAATCCAGACTAATCATCACAGCATCCTATGCTGGATTGGGCAGGGGCCAAATCCAGTCTGTGTGCTTTTCTGAAAAGTAGTATATTCTTTTCAGTACACCCAGTCCACATCATTTCCTATGGTTTTACCCTAATGAATATGACCCATTCGCTTTAGCATATCCCCCAAAATCTAAAGAACCCTAAATCAGAGGTCAAGAGACTCAGTTTTGTTCCCTGGCTTTGCCAGTAATTTACTGTGTTACTTTGGGTCAACAACTCCCTCATTATAGCCTCAGCATCTTATCTATAAAATAAAAGGATTAAACTGGGCATGGTGGTACCTGCCTGTAATTCCAGTATTTGGGAGGCTAAGACAGGAGGATTACAGGTTACAGGTCAGCATGAGCAATTTAGGAAGACGCTCAGCAACTTAGTGAAACTGTTTCAAAATAAAAAATAAAATAGGGCTGGATGTGTAGCTCAGAAATTTAATCCCCACTGCTTAAAAAAATAAATAACATAACATAACTGGATAAGATGCAATACCTAAGATCTCTTTATTCTGTTATTCTGAGAGCTTCTATTATGAGCAGGACAATTCATTCTAAAAACCTTCTTTGGAAAAGCAATGACTTTCTCTGAACTCCCTGGAGAAGGTTGGGTACTTATGTTGCTGTCATTACTAAGAAATGTAATTTGTAATCATTAATGAAAAACTGATGGATCTGCCATCAGATTTCTTGGCTTTTGCCTGTTTCCCAAGTTATTCTAAATAATGAGATGGAAATATCTAAATATTGCCAGTGTGTTCTTTGTTTAGATAAGTGCTTCCTGGGGTTCTCACTCCGCATCACTGAAACCCCTTTCTTTAGCTAAAGGACTAAACAGTCGAGACTTAACCGACCAGAGGTTGATATGTTGGTTGTTGTTGCTGTCGTTCCCCCGCAGAGACTGTCAGTTACATTTCTGAGAGAAATGAAAGGAAAGAGAAGAATCTCAGAGACAAATAAAACTGGAAAATGTAGTAACTGCCTGAGAACAGGGAGAGTGGTCATCCTGAAGTTTCTGTATGAGGTTCTTTCCCTCCAAGGAGCAGCACAACTGTGTGACTGGAGTGAGTTTACTAATTGTTTGACATTGGGAACTCCTCCTGCCCCCATTACAATAAAGTCCCTCTTATCTGATGAGATCAAGGTCTATAATTGCAGGTTAATGGAAAGTCAGTTAAAGCAGAAGTAGGCTGGAACATTCAAGAGCAATCTACCAGCTAGGAGGGTCTAACTTACGGTGGACATTAGTCATATATTCAAAAAAAATGGAAAGCATCCAGAAATTGATAAGTTCAAAAGTCAGATGGCCATATTACA
This sequence comes from Graphiurus murinus, assembly GCA_004027655.1. NCBI lineage: Eukaryota > Metazoa > Chordata > Mammalia > Rodentia > Gliridae > Graphiurus > Graphiurus murinus. The sequence continues at coordinate 17,862 of PVLC010008942.1, forward strand.
ACAATTGAATAATGTAGAAAATCCAAATGTAAAATATTTGTCTAAATCCATTCAGAAGCAATTGGCATACATGCTTGTAGACCTTTCTCTTTGCAAATGTTTTCTCTTATGTAATCTGCATATATAGTATATATGTATATTTTGTAGTATATGTAAGGAATATAACACATATCATATGTAAAGAAATATAATTCCATTGCTTTATATTCTATATTTTGCTTATATACAGGAAGCATCTTTTAATAATATTACATATAAATACATAATTTTATTAGCAATTTTATTTCATTTAATATGCCCAGTTATCCCCAAGTACCACCTATAGGACTATTCTATGTGTTTTAGGTTTTCTACAATGTGAATGCATTAATTATATACCTTATATTGTGAAAAGAAGAAAAACAAACTCAAAATACACATATGTTGGTTTAAAAGTGACATAATTGGAGGTTAACAGTATGGATCCTGAAATCAAACATGACTAAATTTTAAATTTCAAATCTGCAAATTTGTTATGGACAAGGTGACTTTTGGCAAGTTGTGTAATCTGAGTTTCTACTGCCCATCTAAAAATGAGAGAAATAAGCCAAATCACTGAAGACCATTAGGAGGATAACAGAAACTAAAGTCAGTGTGGCACTTTGCAAAGACTCGACACGCAGTAAACAGTTAGCAAATGGTAACTAACAATCACCACCATCATCATCATCGTCATATTAAATGCTTTCCCTGCTGTATGTCAAAGTAGAAAAAAAATCACAAAAATTTCCACCTTGTATAACTGAAGTTTCTGATACCAATACCTAAGAATGTCCTTCCATTCCTGGATATCTTGTGAGGGATGCCCCATTCCTTAGACAATACATTTTTTCCTCAAAATAAATAGCTATGACATCTTGAGTTCATGGTTGAGTAAAAGCCATTTAGGATGATTTACAACAACACTACAAATTCAAACAAATAGCTGGTCACTTAGTTTTGCTAATGGGCCTGAAGGGAATATGGTTGCCCCTGTGTTTTATTTTAACAGCATTTCTGAGATATTTTCCATAATTCATCTTAAGTATAAAATTTAGTGTTTGTATTATATTCACAGGGTTGTGAAACCATTATAATAATCAATTTTAGAATACATTCATTACCATACCCCCCAAAAGCCCCCTTCAATTAGCTGTCACTCCTCATTTTCCACCAACCTTTGATGAACTGCCAAACTGTTTTGCAAAGTGACTGTATTATTTTACATTGCAATAGCAGTGTATGAAGATTCTAATTTCTCCTCATATTTGCCAACATTTATTATAGTCATCCTAGAGTCTGTGAAATGGTATTTCTTTATGGTTTTCCTATGCATTTATTTATTAATTATACCTTGAGCACTTTTTCTTGTGCTTCTTGGCCATTTATTTATCTTCCTTAGAGAAATGTATATTACTATCTTTTGCCCCTTGGGTGGTCATTTTATTATCTAATTATAAGAGTTCTTTATATATTCTAGATACAAATCACTTATCAAATATATAATTTGTAAATATATACAAATATATATTGTAAATATATATTTACAGAATAGTGTATATCCAGCTTGATGTGTGTGTGTGTGTGTGTGTGTGTGTGTGTGTGTGTGTGTGTGTGTGCTTTTATTGGTACATTATGATCTCACATCATAATGTAAATTATGTTGACAATGACATACAGGCACACAACACTTGGTGCCTCCCCCCACCTCCCCATCTCTCCTCTTCCCATACAGAATAGGGAGATTGACATTGGGATTTCTACATAAGTACACACATCTTTTGAAGCATAAAATATTTTAGTTTTGCTGAATTGCAGTTTATTCACTAGTTATTTTGTCACTTGCTTAGCCTAAGGTCACAAAAGTTTAATTCTGTTTTCTTCTAAGAGTCTTATAGTTGATTTAGTTCTTATATCTATGATCCATTTGGTTTTGTGTATGGTGTTAGGACCTAACTTCATTCCTTTCATTATAGATATCCAATTGTTTTAACATGATTTGCTAAAAAATTACCACATTGAATTGTTTTGGCACCTTTATGGAAAATCAATTGACAAAAAGCATGAGACTTTATTTTAAGACCCTCATTTCTATTTTATTTCTCTATATGTATTTTTATTCGTATGTTATGGTACCATGCTCTCCTGATTACTGTCATTTTGTGTTAAGCTTTGAAATAAGAAGCTATGGGTTCTTCATATTTCTTCTTCAATGGTTGTTCTGCTCTACTGAGTTCCTTGCATTTCTATATGAATTTTAGAATCAGCTTTCTAATTTCTACAAAAAGATGAGATTTTGATAAGGATTGCTTTGAATCTGTAGATCAGTCTTAACAATGATAAATCTTTTTTATCTTTTTGTGTATAATTTCTTTCAATGACATTTTATAGTTTTCAGGATATAAGTTTGTATTTCTTTTGTTACATTTATTCATAATTTTATTTTTGATGTTATTATATATGAATTGTTTTCTTAATTTTATTTTCAGATTGTTCATTGCTAATGTGTAGAAAAGCAACTGATTATGATATACTGATCTTACATCCTATAAACTTTTCAACTTGCTTATTGACTGTAATAGTTTTTCATGGTCTTTCTACATACAAGATCGTGTTCTGCAAATAGAGATGTTACCTCTTCCTCTACAATTTGTGTGATACTTACTTTTTTTTTTGCCTGAACATCCTGAATATAACCTCCAAAACATTGAATAAAATGATTAGAGTAGACATTCTTGTCTTATTTCTTATCTTAAAAAGAACTTAATTGTTTGACATTATTGTGCTTTTTGCCTGTGGACTTTTTGTTGGTGTTCTTTATCAAACCGAGGAATTAATCCTGGGTTTTTTTAGTGCTTTTATCATGAGAGCATTTTGAATTTCTGTCAAATATTTTTTCTGTCTCTACTGATATCATTATAAGGATTTGATCCTTTGCCTTATTAATCTAGCATACTACATTGATTTTCCTACCTTGAACCAATTTTGCATTTCTGAGATAAATCTCACTTGACCATCCTATATACTGTTATGTGTTTTATATGTTGTTTGTACAATTATGTTTGCCAGTATTTTAAAAATATTTTGCTCCTGTATTCAGAACCAATATTGGTATTTAATTTTATTTTCTTATAATGTCTTTGTGTGTATGTGGTACTGGGGATTGAACCCAGAAACACTCTACCCCTTAGCTACATCCTTGTCCCTTTTTATTTTTTACTTTTAAATAGGGTCTTGCTAAGTCACTGTGCACTGGTCTCCAACTTGCCAACGTTCTGTCTCAGATTCCCAAGTACTGGGATTATAGGCATGCATCACTGTGGCTAGCTTCTGTCTGGTTTCAGAATCAAAATATTGGTTTCACAAAATGACTTACAAAGTGCTTCCTCCTTTTATGTGTTTTGGCAGTCTTAGTGAAAAGTTGGTGTTAATCTTTTTTAAAAGATTTGGTTAAATTCATCAGTAAATCTGGTCCTGGGCTTTTATCTTGGGAATTTATTGTAATTAATTGTATATCCTTGCTCATTATTTAGATTTCCTATTTCTTGTTGAGTCAGGTTCTGTAGATTGCATCTTTCTAAGAATCTGTTAATTTATTCTAGGTTACCTAATTGGTGACATATAATTGTTCATAGTATTCTATTTTTATTTCTGGAAGGTCAGTAATATGGCCTTTCTTTTCTTTCTGATTTTAGTCATTTTAACTCCCTCTCTCATCTTTTTCAGTCTAACTAAAGGTTTGTCAATTTTATTGACCTTTTCAAAGAGCCAAGTTTTGCTTTTGTTGGTTTTCCCTATTTCTGTTCTTTATATCAATTTTTCCTCTGTAATCTTTGTGATTTCCTTCTCTCTGTCACTTTGGATTTATCCTGTTCTTCTTTTGCCAATGTCTTAATGTGGAAAGTTGGATTATTTATTGCCTCTACAGTTTGATGGAGTATAGTCTTATAGATAATTGTTATAATATTAATAGCCACTATTTATTGAGCATCTACTGGGTTAGACATTTGCATGCATTATTGCTAAGCACCATAAGGAGCAAGGCAGGCATCCTTGTGCTCATTTTACAAATTGGAAAACTGGGGTCTGGAGAAACAAGGTACAGAGTAGATCCAGGAATTTTATCTAGTTCTATCTGGCTCAAAATTGGTGCTGTTTCTGCCTATACAGAGAAAGACCAAGGAAAGAGCATGAAATTGGGAGTCATTACATCCAAGTCTATTTCCCCTAAAGGCACCAATACGGATCATGTCTGAAACTCAGTTTCCCTGGTTTATTGCAGAGCCAGTGCTTTCTCAATCTTTAGACTTAATTCCTGCATCTGAGTGCTTCTTCAACCACCCTTGTTGGAAGAGATCCCTCTCATTTTTCTATTTCTCAATATTCTATTGTATCTTTCTTCCACTTAGCACATTTGTTAATATGCTGTTGTTTGCATGTTTATAATTATGGGCATTGTTTATGTACCTTTTTTCAGTCTCCTTTTCCTATTAGAATTTAAGTTTCATGAGGTCAGAAGATGTGCATGTCTTTAATTTCTTTTTTTCTAGTACTGGGGATGTATTCAAGCTCTCTACCACTGAGCTATATCCCTTGTGTGAATGTCTTGTTCATTGTTTTAACTTAACTTTTATCATAGATCCTGGTTCATAAAACATATCCAATAAATATTTGTTAAATTAATCAGTAAGATGAAATATACCTAAGATCTGCTCATGTGCAAAGTTATGAAATTCTCTTACACTTGATTTCTAGGAACACAAATTTACTTCAAGAAACTCAAGAAAACAGAAGTGAGGTACTCTAATGCCACTTACCTTCCAGGCCTCATGGGAAACAAAACATTATCAGATCTCTCTCCCCCTCCCTCCTCTCCTTCTTTCCTATTTCCTGGGTTACATGGCCTCCCATTTCTGTTTCTGTCTACCCATCTACTCTCTAGTTTCCTAAGGATGAATTTCTTCATATTAACCAAAGCCCACCATGACTACTCAAAAAGAGCATTACTTTAGCCCTTGAGATACTTAGCTTTTATAGCACCAAAGCCTATAGCTAACTGAATACCCTTTTGTGTTTTTTTTTTTGGCGTTACTGGGGATTGAACTCAGGGGCATTATACCTCCGAGCTACACCCCCAGCCCTATTTTTTATTCTTTATTTTGAAACCAAGTCTCACTAAGTTGCGGAGTGCCTCACTAGGTAGCTGAGGCTGGCCGCGAACCCAGATCCTCTGGTCTCAGCCTCCCGAATGCTGGGATTACAAGCGTGCGCCACCACGTCCAGCTTCTGAGTGCCCTTTTTAGGTTATGATTTCAAGTTATAGAGAAAGGGAGTCTGATTGGCCCAGTAATTCAATGCTTCCTTAGGTCCCTTATGACCAATAAGTGTAGTTCTATGCTACTTGGAGAAACCTTTTCTCTACCTGGGACTATGAATGGTCAGGGTGGGGAGATAATTGGTAGGTCTATTACAAATTTCAAATTTTATGTTTAAAGATTAAATTTTCTATTTAAATTAGCTATGCGAATGACCAAGTTCATGTGGATAGTGAGTCAGATTGGATTGTCCCGTCTTCTTGTTCTCATATACAGAAATGGCATTCAGGATAGACATCCAGTCCTGGACATACAAGTTAAAACTTCTTTTATAAAGTTCCCTCTGTTTTGTGGCCTGAGAACATAGCTACCATACATTTAGGGGACACTGAGCCCAGAGATGGTCTCTTGCCTCCTGCTGCTGAGGAAAATTGCATTATTGGATTTTTAAATAAACCATTGGCCAGAATATCTAAGAGCCTTTCCTGCAGACCTTGACAGGTTTATTTTTTTAAAATTAAAAATCCTGCCCTGGGGCGAAAAGAAAATGTCTTCAGATTTGCAATCAGTGCTTGTGTTTCATATTTGAAATGCATATTAGAAGCTGCAGTTTGGTGTGACCCAATCCGAGACTCTACTCAGCCAATTGCTGACTTCTTTGGTTGTAGATGTTTTTGATGAGAGGGACCCTTGATCATTGCCAAAGTGCAAAAGGGCAGTGCAGACACTCAGACATCCCAGTGTGTGAAAGTCATTTTCCTACTCTTTCTTTCCCATAGACTGACTGCAGCTAGTCAATCAAAATATGCCATGTAATTGAGGAAATAGAGGGCATATTAAAGATCTATCACTGTGCATAAGGCTTTCTTGCCAACTGATCTCAATCAGATAATGATATGGATGTATATACACACACTCATCATATGGACCAAGGACACTAAGAAATGTCAACTTCAAGGCAACATCTTCAGAAAACGTATGACTTAAGGGTCCAGTTCATATTTTCAAATACAATAAATTGCTAGGATCAAAGCTATTAACCCACAATGAAATAGCAAGCACATGCAATGGTATGTTAGGATTTTTCACAAAAATGTCTGGATTTCACACACGTACCTCACAAGCTGTCAAGAAGGCAGTGCCTCAGGGCTTGAACTGACGAATATTTTCACTGTAAGAGGGTAAATAAACCTAATTCATATATTTACTTCATTTACTTGTTTGTTAATACCTTCCCAGTTCGACAAGGATTAATGCAGGATTCTAAACAGTATTTTTTTTTATTTCATAAAGTAGAAATTCAGTTTTTACAGGTAAGCTGAAGCCAGAATGTTAAAGTGAGATAAAAGTTTTTGGAGTATTCTCTCCACCCACCTGCCTACCCCAAACTTCATCAACTTACACATTTGAAAAGTAAGACATAGCAAGCAACTTAGCTGAGTTGCTCAATTGCTCAATTACTAAATAACAGAGATAATTCTTGAACTCTCTCCTCTGACTCTCTGTTCAGCTTTCTTTTTATTATCTGTGTCATCTCTGATCTGAATCATTCCAACTCAAAACAAATCAGGACTTGCTCTGAGCTAGGCCCCAGGCCTGAAACTAGGCACAAACAGATAAATGAAACACATGAAACAGGTTCTGGTAGCCCAGCGGGCCATGGTCTAGGAACAAAACAGATAAAGAAAGACTCAAGACCAGACTGTAACTGTGGGAGAAATTGAAAGAGTTATCAAAGAGTTACTTCCCAGAAAACAATTATTTTCTATTGCACTGTTATTGTTTTTCTACGTTCTTCCTTTCCAATTTTAAAGGAACTGATAATTGTTAAACTTTGTAAACTGCTTCAAGAGCAGAGAAGAAGTGGGGAATTTTATGTCATTTTGCTCATTGTAAGAAGTCAGTGAAACTTACAAAAATGGTAACCAGAGATCTGAGAAGAAATAGATATCAGAGGTTATATTTCATCCAGATGTGGTAGCCCACAGCTATAATCCCACTAGTTGGGAGGCTGAGATGAAGGATCCTAGGTTGGAGGCTACCAGCTTGAAGTAACTTACCCATACCCTATTTCAAAATAAAATAGGTCTGGAGGTGTAGCTCTAAGTTGGAACACCCCTGGGTTCATTCCCAGGAACTGCCCCCCCGCCCCCGCACACATACAAGAAAGATTATATTTCTGCCATATTATTGAGCTCCAACCTAGGCAGTGCTAAATAAATCAGACATGGGCCTCTGAACCAGGGTCAGTCAACCCATTTTCTAGCCAGCAACTGTTAAGAGTCTTTTGAGTAGCTTGACATAAAGTCGAAGTAAAGACAGAAGATCCCGGTTGGATGTTGGCACTGAGAGAACAGGTACACATTTTGCTGCTACTTGCCCACAGAAGACGTATTCTAAGAAAGAGGAGACATGGAGAGATTAAAAGCTCAAGAAAGGGAGGGAAACAAATTATTATTTAATTTCTAAGAGACATAGCAAACATTGGATTTCTAGCATTAGGCTTCTCCCTAGCTTCAATTCCCATGAGACCAGGCTATATCAGGCTCCTGCTTTCACATCACTGCCTGGATGTATCCTTTCAGTAACAGCCCCTCAGCCACCCCCACCAGACACAGACACTTTTCCTGGGCTATATTCATAGGTTTCTATTCTCTACAATAAAGATAGCTTTGCTCGAATAGTAATGGCCAAAAATGAGGAGATAAAATTATCATTATTTGCAAAAGATATATTTTGATGCTTAGAATACTCAAAAGAGTCAACTAAACAACTATTAAAATTAATAAGAAATCTCAGCAAAGAGACTTGGTTATAGGATAAATACACCAAAATAATAGCATTTTTCTTTACTGGCAATAACTAGTTGGAAAATATGATTCTAAGATATCTTATTCACAATAGCAACAGAAAATATAAAATACCTATGAGTAGTTTTAACAAGAAATATGTGAGATGCTATTGAAGAAAACCACAAAACTTTACAGTATAGCATAAAAAATACTTGACTAAATAGGAAGATATACAGCATTCCTGGGCAGCAGCCTAAATAATGTAAAGATAGGTTTTTTTCTAATTTAACTTGTAGGTTTATCATATTTTCCAATCAAAATCTTGACAGGAGTTTTGGAAACATAGACGATATGGAAATTCATCTGTGCTGATGGTAGGTAAAAATAGCTAAGTCATTTTTGAAAAGTAAGAGTTATCAGATAGGTTTATCCACATATTATATAGCAAAATGAATGAAAACTGTTTCTGGTATAAGGCTTATTAATGGACAAAATAGATACTGAAGAGTTTTAATTTACTTAGACACACAGAACCATCATACATCATTTCAATGGTATCACAAATATGTGGGTGAAATATTATTTTAAATACATGAGTATGAGTCTCTTTATCTAGGGATTAAATGTTTGGGGGGAAAAGGAAGGATTTCCCACTCATATATGCTTTAAGGAATTGCAGATTTATTAAAGAATTATATGTAATTCTTACAAGCAAAAAGGACATAATACTAACAACTGATCAAAATGAGGAATAAAGGGAAAGATATTACTTTTGATTTAGCAAAAGCAGAAATCACACACAAAAAAGAAAAAAAAATGAGATATTAGCCAGTCACAAAGAGCAAAGAAGCATATGTTCTCCCTAATATGCGGATGTTAGGGAGAAGATGGGACATAAGAGGGTCCCCAGATGAAAAAATAGAGACCCTCGATAAACAAAGAAGTTGATTTAACCAAAGGGAATGGACAGGGGGTGGGGGGGAAGCATCCTAAGGTACATGATGTACTTACACAATTATATCAGGATCACTCACTGAACTGAACTTGAGAGGGAGGGAGGACGAGGGAGCGGGGTGGGAATTGGGGAAAGGGTCAGATGAGAAATGTGTGCACATTTGTCTTTATCAATTTATACCTAACAAAAATGTATATATACAAGGCACGAATTATTACAATAAAAAAATAAAATAAAATATAAATTATCTTTACTTAAATATCAAAGGCAAAATTGAAATATGGGGGAGGGAAATAGGAAATTTTTAAATAAATGTGTAGCATGGAACAATAGGTATCCTAAGAACACAAAGAAAATCAATGCAAAACATTTAGATTCCAATTGATAACTAGCTATAAAATGTCACGCAGGGGTAATTCAGAAAAGAAAAAATGCAAATGCTAACTAAACATATGTTTATAAAAGGCAACATCGCTAGCAATTAAGTAAATGCAAATTAAAACAAAAAGCTATTACCCTCACCTCTCAAATTAGCAAAACTAGAGGAAAAAAATCTCCTTCAAATAGGGATCTGTGAGATAAGCACTCTGCTACTGGGAATATAAATTTCTCCATCTTTTGAGAAAGCAATTTAACAATAGTATCTAGAGATGATGCATTCACATATTTTAAAGCAGCATTCTAATTTATAAGACCCAAAGAAAATTGTAACCCAGACAAAAAAATACACAAAAACGTACATTATAGAGATTTGTGTGTATGGCTACACACGTTTTAACAATAGCATACTTAGAAGCAAAAAGGTACTAAAAAAGAAAAGATGGATTAAAATTGTGGCACATTCATATGATGGAAATTGATGTAATCATTGTAAATGAGGTTTGGGAAGGATTTTTTTTTTATTTTAATGGCTTTATTAAGGTATAATTTTTATAACATGAAATCCACCCACTGTAAGAGTAAAATTCAATGAGTTTTGGTAAATTTATGGAGTTGTATAACCACCAACACAATCTCACTTGATCACATTTTTATCACCCAAAATATTTTCTTATTACCTTTTGCAGTTAATCCTGCTTGCACTCCCAACCCCAGAAACCCGCTAATCTATTTTTTGTCTTTATAGTGTTTCATTTTCCGGACATTTCATACAAATGGAATTATATGATATGTGATCTTGAAAGATTTTTAATTTAACAATTGTCTGCATCAATATTATATTCTCAAAAATATACACCCCTCCATATAAGTTATGATCTCAACTAGGTTAATGTAGGCAACAAAAATTGCTCAGATGTTGAACCATTGCCAATGATTTTGTCTGAGAAACAGGATCAACAGGATTGTAACATTTCATTTGTGTGTATATATACATTTATATATATATACATTTATATATATACATATATACATATACATATTACTTTCATAATGTGGAGCAAGAAAAAATGCAAATAATCTCCTCACTACAATGAAACAAATACTTTGAAAAAGGATATTGCTGTTGAAGAACCAAGTCAATCCTGAGGGGGAGGGGGATCAAGAAGGAAGCATTTTAATCCAATCAGATCTTATAGAGGTTAGCTCTGTGCATAGTGGCTCATGTATATAATAGTACTTGGGAGGCTAAGACAGGAGTATCACAGGTTCAAGGATAGTTTCAGTAACCTAGCAAGACCCTGTTTCAAAAGCAAAAAATAAATTTTAAAAAAATGTCTGGGGGTATAGCTTGGAGGTAGAACATCCCTAGGTTTAATCCCAGTAACTAACACACACACACACACACACACACACACACACACACACATATACACACACACACACACACACACACACACACATGCATGAGCACACAGACATACAGAAGCTGGCTCTGTTCCTCTGCTAACAGGAATACACACTTAGAGAATTATATACTACCTTGAGAAGTACACAGATGGAAATAAATTATCAAATGGTTAAAGAGAAAAGCATGCAAAAATATATATATATATATATTTATATATTCCTTATAGTTTATGCCAAGGGAGAAATGGGTAATTATACAGTAAGCCATGAGATTTGGGGTACAGGAGAAACAAAGCAAAACAAGACTCAAAGGAAATCACATTGAGCTCCCAGTGGGGCACTCTCCTCACAGCCTTTTGACCCATCCATCCATATGATCCGATCCATGTTTTACTATGCATTCCCCTGATCTGAGCCCCTGTCCAATTCTGCTCTAGTTTTTATTCTCCATAAGCCACTCCAACAGGAGAGAAGGAGAATCACAGTCTATTGTGGTAAACATTGGGGTCATTGATTCTCTTGGCTGAGTATCTACCTTGGGAGTGAAAATGCTGCCGTGATTTGTGTCTGTTTTGAAGCCTTCCCATCTGAGAAGAGAAGGCAATTTTACATGAAAAACTGGTCAGCCCAGTTAGATGCTAACTTAATTCACTGGGAATTGTACTAATTCTCTCCCTTGTGCTGGATTGAGGCAGGATACAGGAATGGATGGATAACAAAGAATCCTCATTTCAATAAATCTATGAACTAAATTCCTGAGTCTCAAATTTGGTTGCCCACATAATCACTAAGGAAGCTTTAAAAAATATTGAGGCTCATATCACACCAAGAGAGATGCTGATTTAATTGGTCCAGGCATCACGAGTTTTAAAACACCCCAGGTGATTATAATAGGCAGTCAAGTTTGGAAACTACTACCTAAAAAGAATGGAAGACAAATGTTTTGTCATAAAACAACTCCAGTGACATCACTTTCCTGGATCATATACTTAATGTTTTCCTTATTGAATATGAAACAATTTCAAACTCTTATTTGGCATTCAAGGCCCTATAAAATCTCATCCCTTTTCTACTTTATTCCTCTAAGGATCCTCCAATGGGAAGTCTAGTGCTTTAGCATTTCTTACTTTACTCCAGAAACAGAAACTGGGCTGATCTCTGCCAACTACGATTGCTTCCTGAAGGACTATGTTCCACAATAACCTGAAACTCTTAAGCTATTCAACAGGAAAACATGCCTTGATCTATTAGTAATGTCTGCCATGGTTATAGCACGGAAAAGGGGAAAAGGACAGTTTGAGTGCTAAACGTTTGCCTCACTGATATTATTCCTTTGCTCTTCCTTTGTCCTTGGTCTGCCTAAGGAAGTCCTTCAGACCAACCTTTGAAGTTCAGAACAAGGACGTCTCTTCCCTTTTGTTGTTTTCCAAATTCTCCTTCCCTTGCCTCAGAGTTTAGCAAGTCATTCTGAAGTGGACTCTGTTGTCACTTTCTCCATAGAAGTCAATATTAGCTTTCGTGTATATGTCTGAAATACTTTAATACTGAGGTTCTCAAACTTTAGTTTGCATTAGACTTACCTGGGAGTTGTGTTAAAACACTTATCAAGAGTTTCTGATTCAGTGGTTTTAGGGAAGGACTAGAGAACTGCATGTCTATCAAGTTCCCAGATAATGTTGATGCTGCTGACCTAGGAACCACACTTTGAGAACCACTGTTCTTTTACCTTACAAACCTGTGGGTGACCTCCTGCATATTCATCTTTATGCATTCCTTTTAGCAAACACAATAAGTGCTTACTTTTCTTTGGATAAAACCACAGTAATCCAAGACAGATGATAAGTGAGAAATGATTTGTGCAGACCTACAGTGTAAGAAGTCATGCTGGTTGGGAATAATAAGAAAAATAAAATCTTAGATGACAGATTATGTTTCAAACAACAGAAGTGATAGATGGATGATTCCTGGTTCAGTTTCTGGAGCTGGAGGTCACTGAGACAAGGAAGGATTTTAGAAAAAAATGCCAGGCTGGGAACCTGAAGACACACAGCTCTTGTCTCCATCAGTCTGGAGCAGGCAAGGCCCTGGATTGACTGTGGATTTAAGAGGGAAAGAGCTCGCACCTGTGTGATCAAGACTGAGAGGAGGCAAATGGGTAAGCAAGGGAAGGAGAAGCAATGGAGGCGACTCCAGGAGGGTTTTCATTGTGTATCTTTGGAAATATGTCTCCATTGGCTTTATTGAAAGCCACCCCAAGGCTGGTAGGGGAGGTAGGAGAACCATTAGAAGATGAATGAGATGGCTCGCTGGGAAAATTTCTCCAGCTCTCACCGGCCAGCTGGGTCTTAAAAGCCATTTCAGCAATTGTTCGGAGCTGTCAGATGTCTCCGTCAGATCGATAGGTTACTGTGGAATTTGCCCAGACTGTTGGCCAATCAAAATGTAAATTCCACATAAATTTAATACATAAACCAACTTGTCTTCCTCCAGCCATTCTGAGAGTCATGAAAAGTAATTTGACTTTTCCTCATGACTGTCATAGTGGAGACACATTTCAGCCCCGCTTAAGTGTTTATTTGGCCTCAAAACTCATTGTGAGTTCAGTAGAGGCGAGGAGGTATAGGGGATATTTGTATTTCTGGCCTTATCATCCATGTGCTTCAGAGGAAGCTGGGAAGCTCAATTATTTTGGCGCCCTTTATGCAGGATTTAAAAATTAATATGAAGATACGTCTGCATAGATGCAAGGGGTTACACTTGCTAGGGGAATGTGTGATTAAAAAGTCATGAACTCCTCACTATGTCTCTCCTAGGCAGTCTCTCTTTCTAGAACATGCAGTGTATCTGCATACATGATTCTGTGTACGCATGTTGCAACCTATCTTTTCCAACAAGCACCATAAATCCTGGCATTGAAGGGAAAGATTTATAGCCCAGCCAGGATGGCTCCGGGCCCCATAGGAAAGTATGCTTTAGAGGCATGCCTTAATTTTTCACATCGAAAAAAAATCATAATGGGAAAAGCATGTAGACAACAGGTATAAGGGCTTTGAACTCAGGAATTTCTAAATGGGGGATTTTTTCATCAAATCATTTATCTTGCAGTTATTATATTGCAGGTGTCTTACCTTCTATGTGATGTTAGTTTTTAAAGCACTTTCACATCCACTATGCTACTTAGTCCCCATGACTATCCATTGAAGCAGTTGAATGGTCCTCATTTCATGGGGGAGAAAGTCGAGGTCCAGGCAGATAAAGTGCTTGATCCAAGCCATATACTAGGGGTAGGGCCAAGACTCGAACCCAGGAAAACAGCCTCCATGGTATCCCCAGATACTCTTTCTGCTATTCCCCATCTACTTCCTCCTTTTATGTATTATATTATCTGGGATCTTGTATTATGTCTCCATGAATGCTATAGCAAACAATCATAAACTTGGCAGGTGACCAAAAAAATTTCTGTCTCATAATTCTGGAAGTCAGAATGCTGAAATGGGTGTCACTAGGCTAAAATCAAGGTGTCTTCAGAGATGTGTCCTTTCCAGAGGTTCTAGGGGAAATCTCCTAAAGGCTACTTGCAATCCTTGATTCTAGGTCCCCTTTGAGGCCTGCAGAGGCACGTAGGGTCTTCTCAGGCTGCCATCTCTCTAGTCTCCTTTATCTGCCTCCCTCTGGCTTTTTATGTGCCCTTTGGATTATGTCAAGTCCACCTAGATAATAAGAAAGGGATAACCTCCCTATGTTAAAGTGAGCTAAGTAGCAACTTTAATTCCATGATCAAACTCAATTTTCCTCTTGCCATGTAATCTAATATATTTCCAAGTTCTGGAAATAAAAACATTGAAATCTTTGAAGAGCTAGTGTTCTGTCTACCATTGCTCTGTTGTTTCCTACATTCTAATGGATTTACCCAATGAGGGGCACTGGGAGGAGGAGATCACAGAGTCAAAGAGATAGAGGTCAAGGCATTTATTCTATTTACCCTCTTTTTATTGTTGTGTGTTCCTGTAAGGCTATGTCCCGGTGCTAAAATGATGGCTCTCTTGGGTGGCCCTTTCCTACAGCTATGGCTTTCTTAGAGCCCCTGTCCCTTCCTTGGTTTCATCAGGCCTGGGATAACAGCTTCCTTTTGACATTATCCCCAAGATTCTTTACCATTTCTTTACCTCTCACATATTCCTCAACAGTCCTTTTATTAAACCATCTTCAAATACTTCTTTAAAAGTATGGAATTTATTGCTTGCCAAAACCTTGGGTGATAAATGAAAGAAACATCTTGCAAGTCCAGGTATATCCCCTACACCACAGGTTGGGTAAATCAATGGGATAACACTCATGGCTCCAGAATAAAGAAGGGCATAGTTATGTTTCAATAATAATTTCCACTTTTCTCCCCCATCCAGGGTATAAAATCAAGGCTAAACTGGCATTACTGGTTACTAATAGTCTCAATTTCATTGATGAAAGAGGTCCATTTTGGAGAGCAGAAGAAAGGGTTTCTTCTGGCCCAAAGTGGGATTAATTAATAATGGGGAAAATGTGTCCATTCTTCAGGTCCAGTGAAAAAAAATTTTTTTTTTTTTTTTTTTTTTTTTTTGGTATTAGGGATCGAACCCAAGGACTGAGAAAATGGAATCTCCCAAGAACCATGAATTTAATCATCCTCAGTTACAAATGATAAAGTTGCTAATTTGCAGGGGAGAGTTCTGAACAACATAGGCAGTCAGAGGCATTAGCTGCAGGACCTTTTTATAAAAAGAAAAATATGGTGCTGGGAACCCAGCCCAAGGCCTCCTACATGCTAGGCAAGTGCTCTCCCACTGAGTCCCACCCCCAGCCCTGAACTTATGTTTTAATCACTATCCTCCATTCTCCATCCTACACAAGGAAGTGCTTTGGGTTCTTGTGTATGTTCTCTTGCCAATCACTTTCCTCTCTACCTTTTGAAGGCCAATCAAATGTGATCTTGATGTTGGCCTCTGACAGAATTCTTCCCTTTGCAATATTTCTATTCCATATGTTTTGCATGTCTGTTAATATGTTATAATGCTATAATCATGTCAGGTAGAATGCCCCTGAGTTCAATCCCCAGTACCGTAAAATAAATAAATAATAAATAAATAAACAAACAAACAAGGGTTAACTTCCTACCTAACTGCTAATTCTTTGAGGTAAAACCCTTATTTCCTACTTCTAGTGCTCATCAGAGTATTTATCAGGCAATATATATTAGACACTCAACAGTTGTCGAACGTAGAGGTATGCCACCTAAGCCATGTAACTTGGTCCAAAATTTTGGCCATTTTGTCTCAAAGTTCTAAAGAATACTTGTATCAATACATTTAACATGAAAAAAACAACAACAGGATAGAGCAGAAGCTACATTCTGGGGCCTGATTCTATAGCTAGCACTCACACTCAAGTCAGGAGCATGTGCCCAAGATGGTAGTGTAATGGGACCATGTGGCAGATACCCAGAGATTAGGAATAATGATAGGGGGCAGGAAAAGAGAATGAGGTGCTGCCATGAACTCAGCAGCTGATCGAAGGCAAATGGGGATCCGAACCTGAGGAAGCACATACAGTCCCCTTCGGAGATCCCAATCTGGGGCAGCACAGACCCTCCCCTTAGGTCTGACCTTCCTTCTCAAGCCCTTGGCACAAGTGCTCATTTCCCACCTCCCAGCATTTTTTTCTACTGGTTCCCCTGCTTAGCATACTCTTTCTTCTCCAGGTCACTTAACCCAAAATAGTCATTTGTCTTACAGAGCTTTCAAAAAGAAAATCTAGCTCCTTAGGGATTAATTAGGGAACATGGTTTCTATTTAGCAACCATTGGTTATAAAGTGATGGTAATTCACAAACAATAGGAAGGAGTAATGAGAATGAGCATGCAAATTAAAAGAGAGGAAGGTGCTGGTGATTGGTGATTCACACAGCTCCTTTGTTAGGGCTTGTTTTGTTTATCAAAACCGTGAGTGATAAAGCCACAGTAATGGATAAAAAAACCTGCAGGAGTCATGGACTTTGAGGTGGTGCTAGAAAAAGATGGATGAAGTAAAACAAACATAGGATTTGCTCAGAGAAGTTTATATTTTATAACCATACAATCATATAATGAAACAAGAATCCTACTAATAACAGCAAACAACCCATATTATAAAAACACAAGAAAAATGTCTGATATTACGAACAAGAAAACAATCTAGTCCTAGAAATGAGACTTCCTACCACTTAAAAATATGTATTTATAGGAGATTTCTCGAGTCTGATTGCCTTGTTTTGCAGATCAGGCTGAGGTCCTCATTCTGCATGGTAGCTTAAATTCATGCTCCGTCTCAATGGCTCCGATTCTTCTCTATCACGTTTCTCCCTCCTAGAGAAGGCAACTTTGACATCAAACATTCTAAATCAATTATTGGAATAGTCTCTATATATTTATTGTGTATCGTTTCTCTCCTACTAAGATTATGAACATGCAGACAGCAGACTTCTCCTGTATGCCCTTAAATTCAACAATAATAGGGATGGGCACAGACCTGACCTTTAATGAGTGTAGGATGAGTTGAATTAGAATGAACTTTGCTAAAAGGCTTTGCGGGATGTTGACAGATGTGCAGGTGTGTGAAGAAGGAGGATAGGGGGTGGGAGTTCTTTCAGGTCAAATGCATTTGGGAAACATTGGGTTAAACAAAGTTTAATAAGTTTCCTCCCTATAGGGCTCCTCCATTCCTTTGATATGGAAATATGCATTATGAGACTCCAAGAAGGGGCTTTCCTGGGCAGAATTTTCAAAAGATGTTTACCACGGAAGCCTTTATTTTACAGAGAAAATACTTTACAGAAAAAAAAATAAATCAGAGAAAATTTATTTTACTTACAAAATTAGTGTTCCATTGGACACACTTGACTTTAATTAAATAAATTGTAGATATTGAAGAAAACTTCAAGATTACTTTTTTTTAAAATCTCTTTTCTTCATAAGAAAAAATTGAGATGATAATGCCCCCTACCTTAAAAAGTTGTTATAGAGATTAAATACATGACTGTATATGTAGAAATAACGTATCAGTAAATGCTTAGTGTTTTCTCTTTATATTTAAAAATATAAGTTCCCATTACCTTTGGTTTAAGGATTCAGAGTCAAGCTGAGGGATCAGTTCAAGGTTAAGCTCTCCTGCATGCCCTTGGTCAGATAATACAACCTCTCTTGAGTTATCCTTCACTTCCTCATCTGTAAAATGGGGTAATCACAATCAACCTCAAGTCGTCATGAGAAGTAAGGTGATGATGCTGATAAAGGACTTAGATCAGACATTGGTACTCAAGTCTCATCCAGCAGGTGTAGCTCTTAGTTATATATGACAAATGATATTAACTGGGAGTTATCTTAGATGCAAGTGGCGATGAGTATTGATGGGTATTAACATGTGACCTAATTAAATTAAAAAGGTAGGTGGATTTTCAGTAGTATTTAACTGAAGAGGAATTGATGATCAGAGAGATGACAAAATGTGTCCAAGATCACATAAGAAGTAAGATAGAGTCAAGATTCAAAACCCAAAACGCATCATGCTGACTCCAAAGCCAGTGCTCTCAACCATTGCTGTTCTTCCATTTCGCTATAGCCCACCCTGTTCTCCATCTAGAATGAATCGCACCAGTTGAGCTGAGTCCAGTACTTCACTTCTGGCTTATTACTGTTGGCATGCCCATGTCAGGATGTGTTTCTCCAGATGGTACTTTAGACCCTCAAGGGTCTTGATAAGGTTTCCTCCATGTCTATGCAGCTTAGCTCCTGCCTCATGCTTAGAAGGATGTGGCCAGAGGCTGCAGTGTATGGAGGCCTTGTCTTCATGACTGTGTCTGACTTGTCCACACAGGTAGTATCTAAATTCAGAAGTCCTGTCAATTTTCTCAGGGTCTAGGGATACAGCAGGAGTAGAAAATCTTAGGAAGAGTGTTCCCCAGTGCCCGCCCAAAGAGGACTAATGGCCTGGGCATTCACAAAGTCAATCCAACTTGGGGACCCTTCTGATAAAACCACATGAGGAAGAGGACAACACACCCAATATCTTTTCCAGGGGATGTTTGAGTCTGATCCTGACTTAAGCCCATGACATAGGCAATTGTTTTCACTCTCAGGGCAAGTAAGGAGGAGACTGGGAAAAAAGGATGGTTTGCCTCTGGTCACTGAGCCAGCAAGCTGCAAAACAGGGACTTGAAGCTTCATTCCAAATCCTACTCTTTCTGCATGCCTTCCAAAATGCCCAGTACAAGAAGGTCAGAAAGGAAGAACAACAAGTAAACATGTAGCAGACATACCCAGAGACCTCTTCTCTATAGATGTGATACAATGGGTCTTGGTTTAACTAACATCCAGGAGGCCAGAGATGCCCAGAAAAGAAGCTATAGCCAGTTCCCTCTAGAGTTAAAAGATGAGACCAAAACTTGCATCTCCATCTTCCCAAGGTGTCACCTGTTGGTAACTGGGGTCATGTCAGCACTTGCAGCACTTTCGTGACACAGGGCCATGATCACTATCTGACAGCAATTGAGGTATTATGTCATCTCACTTTTTTGGAAAGAGGAGCCAGAAGTAAAGAGTAAATGGGCCAGGACAGTGACAATGGGGAAGAAACACACACACACACACACACACACACACACACACGCATACACACACATTCAGCAGCTAGCTAATTCATCCTGGAATCTGGACCAGGTGCCTTATGGGAATTATCTGATTTAAAAGAGTCTTTATATCTTTATAAGAATCCTACAAAGTATAAATTAAACTGCAACTGCAGTTGTGCTGGGCATGCTGGTATATACCTGTAATCACAGTATTTGGGAGGCTGAGACAGGAGGATCACAGGTTTGAGGCCAGCCTCAGCAATTTAGCAAGACCCTCAGTAACTTAGAATCTGTTTTGAAAATAAATAAATAAATAAATAAATGAATAAATAAATAAATAAATAAATAAATATAAACAGATAGGCCTGGGTGTGTAGCCTGGAGGTAGAATATCTCTGGGTACATTTCTCAGTACCAAAAAAAAAAAAAACAAACCCTGAAATGAAACAAAATTACAACAAGGACAGCAAAACCCTCCAGTTCTACAGATGAGTAAATGAGTCAGTGACTCTGTGACTTTAGATACACTACTTTTTTTCCAGGTGTAAAAGAAGAAAGTGTTAGTACTTACCTCTCAGGTAATAAGAATGAACAGGTACAAGCTTAGATTAGGTCCTCAAAAATAATAGGTGCTCAGTAAATATTACTGAAGTAATTTCTTTCCAGTTCTAGGTATATAGATAAGATTATTTTAGATTTTCTATAGCCAATATATGCTGGAACTTGCTTTCCCAGATGACCAACAGAGCAAGTTTGGAAATGCAGCTGATCTGGGAAATCATTTTGTCAGAGAGGGATTGTATGAAAATACACACATATAAGCATTTGATTACAAACTGTTTTTAGTGCTTTGAGGAAAATGAGCAGGGTATTCTGAGACAGTGGCACATTTGAGCATCTTATATAGAGGAGGTTCAAAAAAGCATCTTGAAGGAAGGGACATTTAAGGGGAATCGTGAAAGACAAGAAGAGGGCAGGCTAACATTAGGACGAAGGGGTAGATTTCCAACTTGGGGCACTAGAGGAGGATTAATGTGGATAGAATATATTCAGCAAGGGGGATAAGGAAGAGATATGACAGTGGAGAGATAGGTGGAAGCAGATTCAAGTGAAGGCTCTGTAAATTATTAAAGAGACGTTAGACTTTAGTTTAAAAAATAAGAAGCTATGGAAGGGATTATTGAAGACACCTTAATCAAATTAGCATTTCCTATGAGACAAGCCTAGTGACCATGTACTGGATGAAAGTGTAGAACACAATCAGGAGGTTATTGCTGCAACCAGGGCCAGAGGTGACTGTGGCTGGACTTAGGGTGGCAGTGAGGAAAATAGAGACACAAGGATGTTTTCAAGATACATTTTGTAGGTGGAATAAATATGACTTGAGGAGCTTGGACTTGGGGTGAATAGTGTCCCAGAAACTAGGCTTTGATATCTAATGTAGTATTGAAATAGTTTGCTTGGTGACAGGGATAGACCCTAATCAATGCACGGGATTTACGAGGGGGCCCATTTGCATCAAACATGAAGAAATGCCCAATAATTAAGGTCATCATAGAGTGAAATAATCTAAGGAGATATAGATTATTCGATGTCAGAAATGTTCAAAAAGTGTCTAGGGTACAATTTGTATGAGATTTTGTGAAAATGGATTGAGAATTTACCTGAAGGATATATTTCAATCATTTGGAAAAGATAATGCATGATATTATTGGTTGATTTTCTCATCAGCCTAACACCTAACACTTAATGGGATGTTTATTGTATACCAGCTTCAACACACTTAACATGGGTTAGTCTAGTTAGCACTCACAACTACTCAGTGATCTTATTCTGGTATTACCCACATTTTACCAATGAGGAAGACACGATACAGTAATATCAAGGTACTTACCTAAGGTCATATTGCTGATAAGTGGGTGGAAACAAGATTCAAATCCAGGCCATTTGGCTCCACCAGACACAATCTAAATACCTCCAAAATGGGAATACTTCAGTACAATATAACACAGCCATTCTCTAGAACAGTATTGTGTTATTAAACACAGCAGTCATGAAACTATATAGCAACAATGCAGCTGAAATAAAAATAACTTGCCTGTATACCACAGTTACCACTGTGTACAAAACATGTGGCTACATAGAAAATGAAATGGAAAGGAATGTTAGAGTAAAGGGGATAGAGCTGACTTTTTTTGTTTGTTTTCTTTTCCAAACTTTCCCCGATACGGTAATGCTGCATTTATTCAGAAAATATATTTGTAATTCAAACCAGATGATACCACTTGCACCACAACAGCGCTGGGAGAATGGTCTTCTAAGAACTATCTCAACATGGAAATTCAATGATTCTATTGCAGGGGGCTTCTTTTTTATGGGAAAACTGGGTATCCAATATGAGTGTCGAGATGAAGACAGATCCATCACAAATGAAATGTAAAATCTCAAGTGAAAACTTTTATTTTGATTTAGCAGTCAATAATCCAAACTAAACACCAGTCGATTAAGAGAAATATGTTTTGGAGGGCTTAGAACTCTGTATTATTAGTCACACATCCCTGAAAAAGTTGCTAAACTTCCATAAATATGTTTTTAATGATCAGATTATATTTATCTAATGCCTGCTATCTCTCACATTAAGATGAAATTAAATGCACTGTTTACTGTGTCATATGCCTTCATGGCTTCAACAATCCTCTCTTTTCTTCTCTTTTGAGCTCAGATAGCAATTTGCAATGCAGCTGTGTAACATCTGGTAGCCGAGAAATGCTGCTGGAGAGGTTTTCAGTCTCAGGGCTTGATGGGTCCTCATACAGAATGGTAAGCCATTTCTCATCGACTTTTCCCAGATGCCAAAAGGCATCTAAGGAAAATGTCTTTGGGAAATATCCATACGTCTGACATTTCCCTGCCTCTTAGCTGAGGAGTAACCCACATGGGCTCAGCACACCTCTCTGCAGAAGAAAATGGAAAAATGAACCAAGGTCCCCTTCCCCTCCTTTTTTTTTTTTCACTTATTGGCAACTAACTGATACCAAAATAATGGATTCAGGATAAAGAAGCACTGTTTCTTTGGAGACTTTATTCACTGATGGTGAGATGAGTAATAATGCTATTTTTCCCTTGGCTTGAGGATATTTCAAACTACAAGACACACAACTGATTTAATCAGAGTTCCTTGGGAACGGGAGAGATGCATTACATTAATGTACATGTCAATTGTAAGTAATCCCTGTTTCAGGAATGGTAAAAATAAGACTATATCTCAAAATTGAAAAAAATATGATATCTGACATATCTAAATTGGCAAAACATGCTTGTGTTGGTTTTTTTCCCATTTTCATTTATTCTCAAAATGGGATAGTGAGTCAGACCTCTTTAACATTCTCTCTCTCTCTCTCTCTCTCTCTCTCTCTCTCTCTCTCTCTGTCTTTCTCTCTCTCCTTCCCCCCCCTCTCTCTCCAGATGAGGAAACTGAGTCTCAGAAGTTAAAGGACTTGTTGGCAGAGATGAGGCTTAAAGTAACTCCTCCATGTATGTCTTCACATTAAGGAGAGAAAATTTCCCTTCTCATTTCTGATCCTGTGGGAGGTAGGAGATGCTACCTTGCAGTCACAAGAAGGTGTGTTCCTACCGGTAGCTGGACTAGCTGCTGGCTGGCATGATCCTGTAGCTTTCAGTAGCTGATATTTCAAGGTACTTCCAGTGCTTAAAACTTGTGAATTACTAATGAAAACAATGCATTGAGGGTTCATTGAATATTTGCCATTTATCTTTTTTTTTTTTTTACTGCTCTAAGATAACAGAGTAATAATACCCACCAAACATCTAATGTGCTGTGTTCTTACAATTTACATGAATGACATCAGTTTATACTTACATCATGTCTGGGGGGGCGGTGAATTCCTTTAGAGATGAGAAAATTGAGGCACAAAGAAAGGAACTTCCTCCAGACCCAGAATTCAGATCCATATTTTTCTGATTCTAGAGCAGAGCTTTTAATAACTTGATTAGTCTACTGTCAGGACATAAGAAAACACTGAGGGTGGGGGAATTCCTGTGCTTAAGGAATTTGATATATATTTAATGAGTTAAGATGAAAATATATTAAACAAGAGGAGGAAAACACAGCCTGTGAACATTACTACACTAGTTTGCAGATCAGTAAACAGCCTAGAAGTATAAAAATCAGTGAGATTGAATTCAAACCCAGAATTTTTTTTTCTTTTAGAGTACTGGGGATTGAACCCAGGAACATAATATCTCTGAGCTGCACTCCCAACCTTATTTACTTATTAATAATTAATTAATTTATATTTATTTATTTTTTTGAAATAGGGTCTTACTAGGTTGCTGGTATCTCACCAAGCTGCTGAGGCTAGCCTGGAACCTGTGATCCTCCTGTTTCAGCTCCCTAAGTACTGGGATTACAGGCATGCACCATGATGCCTGGTTCAAACCAAAGATTTTTGAACCATGTTCAAATTCTTTTTTTTTTTTTAACCGCCACATCCCATCTGTGGTCCCATGTCAGTTTTGAAAAGGAAGCTAGGTCCTAAATGATATTCAATAACTGTCCCAATATGAAAGGTTTATCAAACTTTGATGATGTGACTGCACGCAGTGATTTATGTCTGAAAGCCTGAGGATGGGCTGTGACAACTGAGAGTCTCTCTCCTTCAGATCTTCATATTTCCTCCATCCCTGTCACTTCATGCGCGGTACTCACTCACCCCTGATCATAAATATTGCGTGCCACTTTTATGATTATTGGTGGTTAGAGATGATGGATTCTGATACTAGTCAACTGTGGAGAAGATATTAAATACATTAGCTAATTTTCCCTTAATGCCTCATCCAATATGAATCAATATTGGTTTAATAATTAACATGTTTAAACATTTTTATGTATATTTCATGATGAGACGATCTATGTTTATTTTATGAAGATGAAATATTTAGCGCCCTGCCACCAATGGCAAAGCCATTCCATCTCAGAGCTTTCTCTCTAGTCTGGTCTGGGGCCATCTTTTCACATCCTGGGAGAACTGACTGGTTCTCATCGACTGCGACCTGGTAGAGGATGCTGAGTTTGTAATGAGAAGTTGAGAGCATCTGCAAAGAAGGAAGGCTAAATGCTGAATGGCGAGTTCTGAGGGAAGCCTGCTTGAATGGTGGTACCCACTCCCACCCAGCCCAGCTCTGCCTCAATCCTACTCTCCTCTTTCCTTGTTAGTGTGAAAAACATACTGAGTGTTGGCTCTAAATATGACTCAGCTCTCCAACTCAATGAAAGACAGAATTAGGAGATGGGGTTACAAACATGAATTAGAGCAGCAGTTCTCAATCATGGGTGATTTTTGGTCCCATCCCCATGGAAACATTTGGCAAAAGTCAGTTTTGGTTGTCAAGTCTGGAGGGATGGTTACTGGTGTCTAGTGGTAGAGGCTAGGGATGCTGCAGAGCATCCTGCATTGCACAAGACAACACCCCACAACAGAAATTCATCCAGTCCTATATGCCAAGAATGCCAAGATTGAGAAACTGTGATTTACAGCCAGGCATCACCAGGCTTGACCCCCAGCTCTGCCATGTGTTGTCATGCGAACTTGGAAAGCTTCTAATCCTTACTTTCCACATTTCTAAATTGGGGATAGTAATCATAAAATGAATTATTCACCAAGTTTAGTAAAAATTAAATGAGATGTTTAATATTAAAAATATAGTGCTTGGTACGGTGATTGGCTGAATGCAATGTGTCTCCCCAGAATCTATATGCTGAAAATTGTAACCATCAATGTATAGATGGGGGCTTTGGGAGGAGCCCTCATAAATAAGGTTAGTGTCCTTATAAATGAAGCCCCATTCTGTGCCATATAATGATACAATAAGAAGACAACCCTTAGCAACCCAGCACGTGGTCTTCACCAGAACCCTATAATGTTGGCACTGTGATCTCAGAACTATTAGAAGTTAACTTGTTTAGATATCCAGTTATAGTACTTTATTACAGCAGCCAGCATTGATAGGAGCAACCACAGAATACCCAACTGAAACTGTGATAGTGGGAAGGCCTGGAAAACTCAGCTACAAGCAGTGAATGGCATAGATTATTTTAAAAAGTGCACACTTCTTGATTTCTCTCTATATCCCAAGTTATACTTTTGTAGTGTGACAATGAGGTTCCTTAATGTATTATTTTGAGCCTAGGTCTCAAGAGGCTGTGGGAGCTTCCATGCATTCTTCTGGAAGCTTGAGACCATCACATGAACAAGCAGGCTTGCTGGAGAATGAGAGATCACACAAGACAGAGATGAAGCATCCCCGCTGAGGTCATAGTAGCCTAGTGTGGCTGCAAGCCACAGACATATGACTGATCTCAGTCAAGCTGAGAAAACCCATCTAACTGAAAGCTTCCCAAATAGCCAAGTAGCAGAATCATGAGCAAAATAATTGATTCTTGTCTGAAGCCAGTACATTTAAGGATTATTTGTTACACAGCAAAGGCTAACTGATAACAGTAAGCTGGAGCTGAGGGCCAGGAGACATTAACCCAGAGAATAGTCTAACACATGCAGAAATAGCTGGAAAGGAAGAGAGAGAGAAGAATTTCTAGCAAATTTTAGTGGAGATACTAATTGCCTTCAAGAGACATTTATGAAGTTTCTTTGGAGAATTCATAGCTCTTCAAATTGCTTTCAAAACTTTATTTTTCTTTTCCTCTTTTATATAGTTTGGATATGGTTTGAGTATTGAAAAAAATTGTGTGTGGTACCAGGCATTGAACCCAGGGGCATTCTACCTCTGAGCTACATTCCCCAGCCCTATTTAATTTTATTTTGAAATAGGGTCTTGCTAGATTGATGAGAGTCTCACCACTTGCTTAGGCTGTCCTTGAACCTACGATCCTCCTGTCTCTGCCTCCCAAGTACTGAGATTATAAATGTGTGTAATGACACCCTTAAATATTGAAATTTAATCTCCTCTGTGAGATATTAAGAAGGTAGAAACTTAATCTGACAATGGTGTTTACAGGAAGGACTTTTGGAAAGTGATTAGGGTTAGATAAAGTTATGGGGTCACGATTGAATCCTGGTGGTTTATAAGAAGAGGGAGAGAAACCAGAACATGCACACATATGACCCCTGTCTCTTTTCACATGATGCCCTACACCACCTGGAGACTCTGCTAGCAAGAAGACAGGTGCAGAGCTTTGACTTCACACCTCCAGAACCATGACTAAAATAAACTTCTTCTCTTTATAAAGTAGCCTGCCTCAGATATTTTATTATAGTAATGCAAAAGAGACAAATACACACTCTTGCGTGCACTTTAGCATCAACACTACCTGGAAATCTAGTCAACTAGATTTCCCTGGTCCCTGATCCCCATGCTTTAAATTTGAGCTAATACAGTAGCTCCTAACCACATGTGGCTATTTAAATTTTAATGAATTATTTAAAAAGCAATGATAGTAAGCATTTATTCTGAAGTTATACTAGCCACATTTGAAGTGCTGAAGGGCATCAAGTGTCAGCTCAGATATAGAACACTCACATCGCCACAGAAAGATCTCCTGAGTGTGCAGCTTCAGAAGACCTCTGTTCCTTTTTGAGAAAGAGGTGAGGGCTCTAAGAGACGAGGATCCCTGCACTCCAAGTCCATTTTCAGGGCCCGAGGCATGGGTCTATACCCTTGACAGTAGATTCTGCTGCTCATGTGCACACCTCTGGGTCAGACAAGTGACTGAGGGACACCTCCTGGATGGAAGGCATGGGCATGTGGGCTGGGAATCCTACACAGGAGCACGAGGAACTTCTGGAGGTAAGGGAAATCTAGGGCAAAAAGAAAAGGCAGATGGGCTCTAGGCTAGAAACCTGGATTCCTAATCTTGCTTTGAGGAACAGTTTATCACCTCTACCTTGTTGTTAATGAGTTCTTATATTGGTTTTCTCTTGCTATTTTAGAAGTTTTCTACAGACATAGTGACTTAATGAAATTTCTTGTGTTAAAGTTCTCTAAGTCAGAAAGTCCATAATGGGTCTCATTGGGCTACAACCAAGAATCAGCAGGGTTGCATTTCTTTGTAGATAGTCTGTCCTTTCTTAGTTTCTAGGAGCTGTCCAACATCCCTTGGCTCTTGGCCTCTTCCTATACCTTCAAATGAGCAATGCCAGGATAGTCCTAGGCATGCTATGACATCCCTAGTTTTCTTCTGCCGTCTTCTTCCACTTTTTAATACTTTTGTGGTGACAATATTGACCTTGCCCAATAATCCAGGATAAGCTATTGTAAAATTGGCTGGTCAGCAATCTGATTCCTCCTTGCCAAATAACCTATCCATTCATAGGTTTTAAGGATTCGAGTGTAGTCATCTTTGAAGGCACTGTTCTTCCTGTGCTAGTGATATAAGAGTGACCTACACTGCCAAGCACTTGTGGGGCAAGAATGTGTTTACTTGACTTTATCCATCCCACTCTGTGTCGGGCGTTTTTACACGCAGACTCCACTTGAGCCTCACAGTATTAACATCTCTACCTATACCCATGGTGTGAAGGATATGGGGAATTTTATTTATGAAGATAAGTGAGAGGAATTTTGTTATCTGTGCATGTTGAGATTATTCCCATTTTATAGATGAAAAGTATGAAGTCCATCTCCTTCCAAGTGTAAAATCAAAATTTGAACTTTGTTGTGCGGCTGTAAAACCTGGGCCATTGCCATCTGTCTTCCTTCTAGTAATAAATCTATAAAACCTAAAAGCATGTTCGTTCTAAACACCAAGAGCTACAAATTCCTGAGTGTCTACTACGTGTCAGGAAGTATGCCAGGGCCATTGTATAAATTATACAGTTAATCTGCACAACATTAATCACAATTCATGCTATTTATTATACTCCTTCTACCTGTCATGCATTTCATATATGTTATCTCCACTTCTTATAGAAATTTCACAAAATAGGCAATATTATCTCCATGCCTAGCCTTGGAGAAACCGAGATTTAGTAAAGTTAAACACATAACCTAAAGCTGCTTCGTTATTGACTCACTCAATCATTTTTAAGATTTTACTATATATCAGGCATTGTGGTAGGGGCTAGAAATGCAGCAGAGTGGTGAGTTTTTATCCTTGTATAAAAAGACAGATTATAATCAAATCAACACATTGAATAATGGATAATGTAGTTGAGCTTGGCGGCACACACCTGTACTCCTATTACTTGGGAAGCTGAAACAGGAAGATCACAGGAGCAACCTAGCAAGACCCTGTTTCAAAAGCAAAAAATAAAAAGGGCCCGGGAGTGGTGGCACATGCTTATAATCCCAGTACTTGGGAAACAGAGACAGGAGGATCACAGGTTCATAGCCAGCCTCAGCTACTTAGTGAGGCCCTCTGCAACTTAGTGAGATAAAGAATAAAACAATAGGGCTGGGAGTATACCTCAGAGGTAGAATGCCCCTGGGTTCAATCCTCAGTACTGCAAAACTAACTAATTAACTAACTAACTAACTACATACATAAATAATAAAATAGGGCTGGGGGTGTCATATCTCAGAGATAGAATGCTCTTAGGTGTAATTCCCAGTACCAAAATAAAAATAAATAAATAAAGGGCCAAGGGTATTTCTCGGAGGTAGAATTGTATTCAATCCTCAGTACCCAACACACACACACACACACACACACACACACACACACACACACACACACACACTGAGAGACCAATATGCATGAAGCCATCTGGGATGAGAATGTTCTGGGCAGAGGGCAAGGCACAGACAAGGGTTCGCAGGAGACAACAAGCTCATGAGATCCAAGAACAGCAGGAACGCAAATCAAGCTCACAGCAGTGTGAGAAGGGGACAGCCTTGCCATGGCGAGGTCAGCGGGCTCTAGACAGCCCATGACAAGGTCAGCCGGCTCTAGACAGCCCAGGACAGTCCAAGGCATTGTCAAGTCAGTCACTTGTCACACTGAATGGGATGCAAAGCTGTCAATCAGAGGAAGGCTTTGAGTAGGAAGGTTTTGATTATGGTTCCTGTTCTAAATTTTCTCTTGGGTGCTGGGAGAAGGATAGAATAAGGGGCAAGGCTGATAGTATTGTGACCAGTGAGGAGGCTTTTGCCGTTCTCCTGGAGATGTGCTGGTGAGCAGCAGGAGTCGTGAGCAGTGTTCACATCTTGGATGTATTTTGAAGCAGAATCAGTAGGATTTTCTGATGCATTGGAAGTAGGGTGTGAGAAAAAAAAAAGAAAGAATTAAGAGTGAGCCCAAAGTTCTGGTCTGAGGAACCAACAGGAAGAACACAGTTGCTATTTACTGCAAACGAGGACATCTCTATGGGCCTGGCATCTTGGAGACTTTTTTAGCCGCAGAAGCATTGCATTATGTTTTCATGCTAATTGGAAAGATTATCCAGAGAGGGGAAAAAACATGATTCAGAGAGGCCTAGATGATTTCTAGATTTCTAGAATGGTGAGTTTGAATGAAGATTGGGCTGAAAGGGGAAAAGGTAGGGGTGGTATCTAGAGGCAGAAGTGAACAGGTCAACTTTAAAATAGGAACAATTAATTTAAAATAGCAAGAGAGAAACAAGGTGTATGGGCCAAAATCCCAGAAATCTGGTAGTGATTTGTAGACACTTTATTGATTTTCTAGTGAACTGGGAAGCAACAGTATGTCTGAGCAAAGAGTAAGAGGTAGGGGAGAGGTGATAGGTATGTGCAAAAAATAGAGAAGAAATAACAAGGTCATGGTGAATGGAATACTGAAATGCGGTCGACTCTGAGCCCAGGTCCACTCATCTCCAACATCAATAAACTTTTTGTTAGGGTTTGCATCTTGAATGTCCCCAAAGGACCACGTGTTGAAGACTTGACCCTCCATGCAGCAATCATCAATAGTGGAACTTAGAGGAAGTGACTGGATTATGAAGGCTCTGAATTCTGATGAGTTCAGATGGATTAGTCAATGGATGGGTTCATATTTGAGTAGAGTTTTGGAGGTGGTGGAAACTACGGGAGGTAGGGCCCAAGTTAGAAGAAGTAGGTCACTAGGAGTGTGCCCTAGAAGGAGGTATATTTTGTCCCTGGCTTCGCTCCTCTTCTCTCCTCTCACTCCAAAACACCATGAAATGATAGTCTTGTTTCACCACATGCTACCAGACACAATGTTCTGCCTCACCATAGGCCCAGAAGTAATGGGGCCAGCCAAACATGAACTGAAATCTCTAAAGCCATGAGCCAAAATATATCTTTCCTCCTTTAAGTTGGTTTTCTCAGGCATTTCATTACAGTGATGGAAAGCTGACTAACACATTCCTCATATGGCATACAGCTTTAAAGTTACCCTGCAAAGTAAATATATACTGCACCAACTTGACAGATGAACAAAATGGAAATTTCAAGACTTTTTGCGGCTTCAGGCCAGTCAGCTTTTTACGTTGAAAATCAGAGTTCTAATAGGAGCTCAGACAAGTAGTCCACAGCCTCATAAACCTATTCACAATTCCCCCTGCAGGGAATGGATTCACCAAGGCAGAGAACTTTGCAAGGAACAGTGAGGCATGAGGTTCCTTATTAGCCCCCTGGAAAGATGGCACGTGAGAAAATTATCTACAAATATCCATGGGTGGTCTCAACTGCATTTTGCCTCAATACCATTGCCTGATCTCTTGGGTATTTGCCAATGTTGCTTTTAGTTTTCTTCTTTTCTCAGGTCAAGTAGAAGGAAAGAACAGATGTAAGCCTAGCTTTGATCTGCCCTGCAAATGATTGACATGAAGCAGGAGATCTCTGCTGAGGCTTTTGAAAAAAAGATTGAAGTTTCCTCTCACAAATGAGGTTAGGATAAAGTATGTTTTTTCTTTCTTTCTTTCTTTCTTTTTTTACAGTCCTATCCCTCCTTTCTCTTTCCTTTCTTCATCCTGTGAAATATTATTCATAGCTAAATATGTCACTTCATGGAAACTTGGGACTCCAAGTAATTTTCTCAAATCTCAAGTCTCAGACTTCTCAGGGTTGCAAGTGACTTTTCAGCTTGCCATCGGCAGAATTACTTTGCTCACATGAGGAGACTGAGACCCAGGGAAGGATGTGACAGCAAACATAGATCCAGAAATCATGGCTCTTTCTGTCCTACCAAGGGCTGAAGGAAGGTTCCAGAAGGCTGCATATTCTTCCTTAAATTTAGAGTAGCTCACAGAAAGTGAAACAGGATTCACAGTTTCTCAACCAGACTCCTCAGCCCTAAAATGACATTTGCAAATAGCATTAGGGAAAAAACATTTTCCCCTTGTTTTTGATTATCTAATGTTTAAACTTTCCTTAAAGGTTGTATTCTAAAAAGGTTGAGTTCATGGAGAGACAGTGACTCAGAGACAGACTGCAGGGCTATTTAAAACCAGCCCTGTGATGTTAAGTGCCTCCACCACAGAAGGGATTGGTGGGCCCCAGAGGAAGCTGGTTGCAGGGAAGAGAACGTGGGGAGAGAGAAAGGTGGCTTCCGACCATTCAGAGCATCTGAGCATCTTTGTTACAGTCTTCAAGTCACCGAGCTCTGGTGCTACCTACAAACCTGATGGCTTCTACACATACTCATTCCTCCTACTTTCTATTTTTGTACTACCTAATTTCTTCCCTTCTATCCCATATCTTTGAACCCTTCTCTTTTCATCTTCTCTAAGACATTATTCCCTCAAGTAGGCCCTCCATTTCTGAGATGTCTAACTCTTGCCTTCCACCTTTCCCTTCCTTTCGATCATCTTCCCCCTACCTCACCCAGGCAGCTCCCCATGGATGCCACGTTCTTCCTTCAGTCCTTTAAACATGAGCACTGTGAAGAGTTTCTCTTCCTCGGCTGTGCCTGCATTCTTTTTCTAACCCAAATAAATGGGATCTCCTCACCCAAAACTTCACTCAAAGTTCTCTTGTCAAAATCACTGATGGTTTCCTAATTTCAAGAGGCTGTGAACATTTTTTGGATTCTTTCCTTATTTCATATTGGTATAATTTTCTATTGGTTATTTCTTTCTTAAAATGGATTCCTTCCTAAGATCTTCCTAGGATTCTGTATAGGTTCCTACACAGATTATCTCTTTTATTGACGTTCTAAACATGAATGTACCTCTAGATTCTCTTTCACTTTATCCCTTTTCTTTCCATTTATTTTCTTTTTCTTTTTCTTTCCTGCCCTCTTCCTTCCTTTTTCTTTCTTTTTTTTTTTTTTTTAGAACTGGGATTGAATCTAGGGGCATTCTACCTCTGAGCTACATCCTCCACCCTATTTTTTATTCTTTATTTTGAAACAGGGTCTCACTGAGTTGCAGAGGGCCTCACTAAGTACCTGAGGCTGGCCACGAACCTGCAAACCTCCTGTCTCAGCCTCCCACATACTAGAATTACAAGTGTGTGCCACCATATCTGGGTCTTCCTTTTTCTTTCCCTTCACTTTTTTCTCTGTCCATTCTACACTCTCTTCTGCACTCAAACTACAAACTGACCCCACCAATCATAGTCTCCCATTCCTAAAACTGGCATCTTCTTAGCCTCTTTCTGAAAAATAGGCATATATATATACATATATTTTTTTTTTTTTTTTTCGGTACTGGGGATTGAACTCAGGGGCATTCTACCTCCGAGCTATACCCCCAGCCCTATTTTTTATTCTTTATTTTGAAACAGGGTCTCACTAAGTTGTAGAGTGCCTCACTAGGTAGCTGAGGCTGGCCAGGAACCCAGATCCTCTGGTTTCAGCCTCCCAAATGCTGGGATTACAAGCATGCACCACCACGCCCGGCTCCAATAGGCACATTTAATGACTGCCTATTAACTGTCTTCACACATACATCAGAAAGTTGTTTTTTGTTTGTTTGTTTGTTTGGGTTTTTTTTGTTTTTATCAACATGCACGTGGTGCTCTCCTTAGGCCTTCCATGTTGCTGTTAACCCCATCCTCGGGACGGTAACTATTTACCACATGCTGCTCTCACCACCTCCCCACAGCAGAGCGGCCTGGGGGAACAATCAAGAAGCTAACCACTTGGCAGACAGAGGATTCCAGATTAAGAATGACACAAAGGAAAAGAGGACCAGGAGTTAATGAAGACACCTAACAAAAAGCTCAGGACAAAAATGCAAGACATAAGTGGGGGTGGGGCTCAGGCTTGCCCTTTTTAATAACAGCCCTCTCACGAAAGCTAACAAAGGGCCCCACAAGAAAATACCTTCTTCTCTTTCAAGGGTAATCTCAACGGCCTAGGTTGCTAGGCCTCTCCTCTGAAAGGTCCACACCATCCAAAACCACTGCCATGAGAAACAAGCCTTTAATACATACACAACGGAGGGACACCCAAACCAGATCTAAACTATAGCTGGATCTATTACAATTGTAATGTGTGCTACAGTCATGAGGTTAGAAAGCTCTAAGAGAACAGAGTAGGGGACTAGCGGGTAAAAACCATCTATCACTAAGCTCTTGGCCAAGGTCACACAAGTGGCTCCTCAGAGCAGGATCAGCACTGCCCCTTGCATGTAACATTTGGTACTAATCACACTGGCCAGAGGCAGGCAAGCCATAGAACACTACTCTCACCTCCCCCTCAATTTCTACTCAGGATTTACAATCTATAACAAATAAATTACCTGCCACCACAGTGTACAATTTTCAAAACTACCTGTTCACCACAGCAAAGCAGTAATGCTAGGCTCCCAAAGGAAGCATCGTTCTCTTTCCTCCCTTCCTTCCAGCCTCATTATGTTGGAAAGAACAAGCACGCCAGAATGCTGCCTGTCTCATAGCTTTACTGCCTGCCTTGAACAGCTGCCATTGGAACATCTTTATTAAACCCTTTCGTTTTTCTTTGTCATGGTTTCTCAGACCTTCTTGCTTGTAATGATCTTTTTCATCATTATTAGCTTTTAAATTAAAGACAGGACTTGAAATCCACATCTTTAAAGAAATTACACCTATATTACTTTACATTATTCCGTTCACTTGGCCCAAATCAATGTGGCATCATTAAAAAGAAAACAAGCAGAGTTGGGTGTGGTGGCACACCCTGTAATACCAGCATTTGGGAGGCTGAGACTGGAGGATCTGGGTTCACGGTCAGCCTCAGCTGCTTAATGAGGCCCTCCGCAACTTAGTGAGACCCTATTTCAAACTAAAAAGAATGAAAAATAGGGCTGGGGGTGTAGCTCAGAGGTAGAATGCCCCCAGGTTCCATTCCCAGTACCACACACACACACAAAAAAAGAAAGAAAGAAAACAAGCAAAAGGACTAAAATCAGAATAGTGATGCATGCATACCCATGCTTTTAGCAGCGCAATTCACACTAGCCAAAATAGGGAACCAGGCTAGATGTCCATCAACAGATGAATGAATGAGAAAATGTGGAATGTTTACACAATGGATCTTTACTCAGCCATAAAGAAGAATGAAATTATGTCATTTGCTGGTAAATAGATGGAACTAGAGAACATGGTGCTGAGTGAAATAAACCAGACTCTGAATGAGGAGGGTTGTATGTTTTTCACTCATATGTAGAAGCTAGAGAGAATAAAGAAATAAAAAGGAGACCTCTTGAAAACAGAAGGTAAATGAGTAAAGTAGAGAAAGTGGATGGGGTTCAGAAGAGGGTCAGGAAAGGGAAGGGACTGGGGAATAAAATTGGCCAAATAAAAGTATGTGCAAGTATGAATATATCACAGTAAATCCCATAATTATGAATAAGTATAATGTACCAGTTTAAAAAATTAAAAACCTGGCCTTTGAAACCCAGCTCTGCATCTGAACTTTGGTGACCCCATAGTTAAACAGGGATAGTAAGTAATCCCACCTTCTTAGATCATTTCTTTTGGTGATGTGTAGATCAGAAATCATGGGGGCAAGTGTTTATGCAAACTTTGAGATTCTTTGTGAGCATATAATCAGCATTACTTCTCTCATCTTTCATGGTGTGTTTTACATCTTCAGCTTTGGTGAGCAACTTCCTTCCTGTATTCTCTATTCTTTCCCAATTTTAAAACTTTAATCAAGCTTCTCAAAATCTCTCTCCACATAGTGAACATTTGAAGGATTCTTTTTGAGAATCATCTTCATTATTCAAAAAAGCAATGCTGGGTGGCTGTTAATTCTTCACTGACAAATATTTATCATGTACGTAACACGTAACACATCTAAGTTATGACTTCCTACAATGTAGTTCCTACGCCCTGTATAGTCATGGCCACCTGGTGGTTCTGATGCTTCCTCAGAATCACCCTGATCAAAGAGGCAGGTGAGCCTATGAGACAGCTTATTTCTTGAGGAGGCAGCTTTAATTTTTAGGAAGTTATTCTTCATGTTGAGCTAATCTGTGTTTTCCTGCAATTTCCATCTATTGTGCTGTTCTAACATTCAGTGTTTTTCCCCACAAGTGTTCAGATGTTTGCAGATAGCTACCAAGCTCCTTCTCCCAACATTTTCCTTCTCTGTTAAGAATTCAAGGTTTCCCTGATCATTCTATATATCTGGTTTGCTTTTCCTTTCCTTCTTCTGCCCCCAATCTCAAGCTTACCTTGACACTGAAGTGAGGATTGCAGATGTGGTTGGACCAGAGTTAACTACAGTGATGTTATTGCTTTTCCTCCACTGAGCATGAAATTACTCTTAGTTCAACCTGTAACAACATTAGCATTTTTGGTTCCAGTCAAAGCTCCTTGTTGACCGATGGCACTGCCACCCTTAAATGGAAATGCAACCTCAGACTTTCAACCTGCCTTTCCCATAAACCATATCTCCCTTGTCCTATATTTATAGAGTTGGGGTTTAAGACCAAGTAATTTTCAACCTGTGTGTCTCAAAAGCTATATCTTCCTTGTCCTGTATTTATAGAGTTGGAGTTTGGCACCCAAGTGACAACTTGATATTGGTCCATATTCGATCTTATCTTTGTATATTCAATCCAGTGTTCTCATTAGACAAGCAGTTGTTGAATCCTGATTATTATTCAGTGTATTGGTTGTCCCTCTGAACTGCTTGCCATGGGATGCTCTCATCAATAAATCTTCCATTACCATTACTGTTTGTTATCACATTGAAAACTGTAGGTAGTATTGTAGTTTATATACATAATATAATTATACCCTGAGTATTTCTCTCATTTTTCTTCTTCTTTGTTTTTTTTGGTACTGTAGGCTTAACCCAGGGGCATTCTACCTCCAAGCTACACTGCCATTCACATTTTATATTTTATTTTGAATTAGATTTTCACTCAATTGCTGAGGGTTTTGTTAACTTGCTGAAGCTGGCCTTGAACCTCTGATCCTCTTGTGTCAGCCTCTCCAAGTACTGGGATTACAGGTGTGCACCACTACACCTGGCTTTTATCTTTTTTTTTTTAAATCTTCACAAATCACTGCAGGGTATACAGATAAGGCACTATAAAATATACAAAGGCTACCACATCTAGCATATAATAAGTATTCAATAAATACCTTTCAATTGAATAAAACCAAGGAATAGATTTGTCAAGCCCAATTCTTTTAAATCAAAGAAAATATTCAGATAAAAAATAAGAAAAGCTTCTATTCAATGGTTGACAAGAGAGAACAAAAAGTTGTGAGGATAAATTAAATTCTGAATGGACATCAAAAGCCAAAAGTTTTAACAGTATTCAAAATGAGGCTGAGCACACTTTAAGACTAAGAAGTTGCACAAAGCACTTTCCCTAAAGACAGCTATAAGCTGATGGCTGATATTGATAGTCTTCTGAGAACACTTTGATGAACAGGAGTAAAAAGTAAAACATCTTAACACGCACATGCACACATACACACACATACACATGCTAAGATTAGCTCACCCCTGGTGAATATCCACCGTAGACTGCCATTAGGCTAAACCTCATTAAAATCTCCCCCAAGCTCATTGAGGCTGACTTTGGTCATTTCCTCAATATAAAAGAGAAACCCCAAACCTATATGGGTTATACAAATTGCTCTAAATTATGCACACAGTAAAAAGTGCATAGGATTTGAACCTTGGTATATCACTGCTGCCTTTGTACACAAATGTTTGTATGTAGACTTAAAAAGGTTTCCTCTAATAGTCTTATACATTTGGATGCACTGCTATAGTTAATCAATAATTAATTACAAGAGGAAAGTGTTCCTGATGAAGATTTAAAGCACCATCCCTGAAAGACGAGAAAAGGAAGTCTTGTGAGGGCTGGGTCTAGATCCCTCTCATTGCTTTCCAAAGAGCCTGGGATGCATTTTCTATGTGTTTAAGATTTCTATTTCCCAACATTGTTTCCTGCCAGTTCATGGCCCGGAGCATCCCCTAGGTCCTTATACATGCTACCTTAAGTCAACTTAAGTGATGTACCTGTGACCTCCCACCTCACTACCTTCCTTATCTTAGCCAGTCCACTTTTCCTTTGGCTCTGTTACTGCAATGTTCAGGTCAAGGTATGATATCTGTGTTACAGAAACGATTCTGGGATTGGGAGAGTATCACTGAAACTAGCAGAGAAGCTAGTTGGCAGTAGAAAATATTCAGACTGGAAAGCAAACCAGGAAGAGATGAAATTCAAACACTAGCCTCATGCACCT